>JAWZYT010000093.1:50000-68985 GCA_034508575.1 Petrolisthes manimaculis | reverse complement strand
TGGCACCTTTTCCAGGACTCACAACTTCCAATTTTCCTACTATATCACACACACACACACACACACACACACACACACACACACACACACACACACACACACACACACACACACACACACACACACACACACATTATTATTATTATTATTATTATTTTACACACACACACACACACACACACACACACACACACACACACACACACACACACACACACACACACACACACACACACACTTCCTAAAAAACGACTGCAAATCAGATGAGGATGAGGGTGGCGGCAGAGTCCCTATGCAAAAGGCGGTCATAATTTATTCTATTCTCCGTATCTTGATTTGGAAACTGTTTTGTGTGTGGGTCGGCGAGCTGAGAGATGAGTCATGGTGAATAATTATCCTCCTTGAAAATGATGAATGATTGATACAGGTGATGTGGTCATGGAGAATAAATAAATATCTGGCCTGAGTTTATTTAAGGGGAGAGAATCTATTGTTGGTTAATTGGAGGGCTACTGACTGATTCCTCCAAACTATGCCAGGAAACGGACGACCCTAGTATTAGTCATTGGGGATCGGTTTCGTAGCATGGTTTGGGGTACTCAAGCGAACCCTCAATTTGATTACAAGATGATGGGGTATAGAGTGGGAATGGGTGGAGTATACTGTAGGTTGGATCAGGGGGAGATTAGAGGTGATGGTAGTGTAGCGAGGTGAGGGGTGGGGCAGGGGTAGTAAAGATTAGGGAGGGAGGTGATGGTAGGGGAGGCTAGGGGAGGGAGGAGTAAATTGAAACAGGGAATGGCAGGTGGGGGTATAAGGATGGGCTGGGATGGAAAGGGGGATTAAGGGAGGGAGATGGGCGAGGCTAAGTAGTTACTATAAGAGACGGTGAGATAGGGGCAAGGAAAGAGGGCAGGGAGGAGCAAGAAAAAGGGCAGGAAGAGGCAAGGAAAAGGGCAGGGAGGAGCAAAGTGAGACAGGAAGGAGAAGGCGGGGCAGAGGTAGGGAGTGTGGGGGGATGGGAGAATCTGGGAGGTAAAAGAGAGACAGGGAGGGGCAGCGAAGTAATAAATAATGACTCCATTCTCTAACTACACCTGAACAACCAGCCTTAATAGCTTTATTTATACGCTCTTATGATGGAAGAGCCCACTCCTACCTTCCTCCTTTCCTCCCTTGGCCTTTTCCTTCCTTCCTTCCATTCTCTCTCGATCTTTTTCATTTTTTCTCAATATTTTTCCTTTCTCAATCTTCTGCCTCTATCTTTTTAGCTATCTATTTACTTATCCATTGGTCTCTTGTGTCTGTATTTATCTATCAACGTCAATGGCAAAAATGTCGAGTATAATTAATAATAACCTACCGTACTGTAATTATAACCCTCATCTAATACACCTGATAAAGTAACTATTAAAGTAACTATCCTTGACACACAGGGTACTTACTGTTACTTTTTGGAACCTCTATGATACTATTATGTTGTTCTACTGTCAAATTTAACAAATTAATGTGTAAAATGTTCCAGGTAAGCAAATTACGCATTCTTTAATTTTTTTATGATGTAAAGCTTAAGAGTTGTTTATGTCATTAATCTTTTTCTCTGCCGGGATACTAAATTGGGTTTGCTACTTTTTTTTACTCCCTGCAGGAAGTCCAAATCCCTCCCCTTCTGTCCTCCCTATACTGTGTCCCTCCCTCACTCCCTCACTCTCTGTCTGTATCTTTCTCCGTCAGTTTGTATATTTCTCTCTCCCCACATCTGTGTACTTCTCTGTGTGTTTTTCCCTCTCTTCCCCATCGCCACCCGTGTTCCTGCCTTCTCTGAATTTCTCTCCCTCTATGTATCTTTCTCTGTTCATCCATCAGTGTACCTTCCTTATGTTGTCCCATGATCCTTCCCTCTCAACATTCCCTCTGCATCCCCCTACCAGTTCTCTGCTTCTCCAGTTGTACTCGCCACCCTCTTCCTCTCCCTCCTCCTCTCTCTCCTTCTCGTTTCCCTCTCATCTCTCCCCCCTCCTCCTCTCTCCTCGTTTCCCTCTCATCTCTCCCCCTACCTCCCCCAAACCCAGCTCAATGTCCCCCTCCTCCTTGCAGCACGGGATGGGGAGGGCGAGGCAGGATATTAAAGCCGTGGCAGATTCAGGGAGTATTTGTGACGAGGCAAAACTGTAATATTGTAGACGGTAATAAACTGGTGAGAGAGAGAGAGAGAGAGAGAGAGAGAGAGAGAGAGAGAGAGAGAGAGAGAGAGAGAGAGAATGGAGAATATGATGTAAGGAAGTGGATAACGAGAATAGTGAGAAGGAAGGAAGGAGGGAGAATGGGTGGGATGAGGAGGGAGAAACAGAGGAAAGTGTTAAAGGAGCAGAAAAGTACAAAATATGAAAGAAATTAAAAGGTATAATTAAGTGGAAAATTAGCATAAAACAAAGAAAAACGACACACAGACAAAAAATACATACTGACTGACAGACAGACATATACACACACACACACAAATACATACTGACAGACAGACACACAGAGACACACAAATACATACTGACAGACAGATAGACTGATAGAGAGAAACAAGCAGTAAATACCCCTTTGGCAAGATGATAATATTACACTTAACTAAAACTTTCTCAGGCTAATACAAAAAAAATAATAATAATAATAATAACTGACGAAAGATAAATCAAACCAGGAACTTAAAAATGAAAACTTTATCCTCCTGTGTGACACCAAAAACAAAATCAAAGGTTTAGGCACCAATGACAAAGCTCAACATTTCACTTCCTCCAAAACACCACCTATTCCTTCCTTCCCTCACAACGATAATGTGTTAGCTAAGTTAGAGGGTCATACTGGAGGCTCTAGATTCCTTCACACTATGTCAGGAATAAAACTGTATACCAGATTAAGTTCAAGTATTTTATTGATTGATTGATATGGTTTTAAGTATTTTTTCACTCGCACCCCAGTTTACCCTATGCATTCCTACTTTATTATGTTCTTTCCACAGTATAAGATAGAATAGTATGGGAACTTATTTACTTTATAGTTAATTTAGAGAGTGGTGAAAGGTAATAAAATGGATATACTGACTGGAGTGTACCAAAGACTCGTACAGGGACATAAAATAGGGCTGGGTGCTGGGAAGGGAAGGGAGGATAGCTGAGTGGGAGGTGTGGCTAGCTAGGAGAAGGGAGAATGGCAAGTGAAGGGATGGGAAGGGAAGATGACAAGCGAGGGGATGGGAAGGGAGGCGAGGGGATGGGAAGGGAGGCGAGGGGATGGGAAGGGAGGCGAGGATGACTGGGTGGAAGGGAGGGGAGGATGGGTGGGTGTAAGGAAGGGGAGGATGACTAGGGGTAAGGGAGGGGAGGATGGGTGGTTGGGCTAAGGGAAGTAAGGATGGTGTCTGGGTGGGATGAGAGCCTATACGAGGACTGAAGCGTGTGTCTGGATGTTACACAACTCTCCCTTCCTTAAGCTGTCACCCGAGATATATTTCACACACACACACACACACACACACTCTCATTCTCTCTCTCTCTCTCTCTCTCATTCCGTATCCCCCCCCCCCCCCAAACACCCTCCTATCTCTCCCTCCTTACCACCCTTTATCCCTCTCCATTCCCCTCCTCTCTCTTTCCCTATCTCTCCTTTCTTCCTTCCCATCCTTTATCCCTTTCCTTTCGCCTCCTCTCTCTCTCCCTATTCCTCCCTCCCTCCCAATCTCTCCATTCCCCTCCTCTCTCTCCCTCCCTCCTTCCCTCCCTCCAGGAATTCAAAATCTCCTCAGAGGCAGATAGCTCGGCAACCCCGTCCGTCTCCATAGAAAACGAATCACACAGCAAGAAGTATAGAACATGGGAGTCGGGGCGTCAAATTACAGAAAATGGGGGGAGGATGCCAAGTGAGAGAGAGAGAGAGTGAGAGAATGATTGAGTGAGGGAGTATTAAGTGTTTAGTCTTTACTTAGGACATGATACTATACTATGAGAGAGAGAGAGAGAGAGAGAGAGAGAGAGAGAGAGAGAGAGAGAGAGAGAGAGATGCATATAGAAAAAAGAGCAAAAACGTTGAGAAAAAAAATGTATATATATAAAATTCCAGTCAATAAAAGATCAAAGTAGAAATATTCTGTACTAGAAAAGAAAAATATATCACTGGTAAAATTCCTAAATGTTACCCACGATTCCCTTCTGCATCAAGGAAGGAATAAGAAAAATATGAATTAAAGATATTTTGAAGATACATCGTTAGGCTCCGGGAAAACCACGAAAGTACAGAAACATAATACTTTTTTTTCTTTTATCTTCGTCTTCAGCTCAGATACACACGACGATCATAACCATTATTTACGAGTCAATAATGGCTAGAAGTAGAGGTGAATATTTATAACAACGATTTTTTAAGCTGCTATTAAGAAAGTAGTGTTCTCATTCTTACATTTTACACTATAACATCCCAAATCCAAACTGAGATAACGCAAATTAAAAAAGATTACATATTTCATTCCCAACATGCACCGGTGGAAAGTAAGCCAAGAATGATTACGATGATAAGGTATTAAAAAAAATTCCATCTTTACTTACCTATAATATATATAGTACGTGTTTCTTTAGACCTGGTGACAATATACAGATTTCCCTTAACGTAATATTACATTAGAATGATAGCCTACATGTTGTGGGTAAATTGCTGTGTGTATAAGTCGCCGATAAGGACCAAGTTGTGTAAATGTTTAGGGAGACTTGACTAGGATTACTTTACATTTACAGAAAAAGACAAGAAAGTAAATAAGTGCGTCGGTACATTTTCGCCAACTTAATTAATTAAACTATTGGATTATACAACGTCATGTGTTACTTAATCCCTATGACATGTACATATAATCACATATGTAATAACTAACATGTAATGGTCCAACTGTTATAACCTCTTCGTTACACCAAATGATAAAATAAAATAATTAATAAAACGGTGACCTCCAAGAATAAAATATTACAGAACTATTAAGCATTTCAAGGAAAGCTAAGGTATACAGTTAAGATCAAAAGTACTGCATCGGGTTAATTAAATATGAATTAATTAATAAGCAAGACAGAGACCAACATGTATAATCTTGCATCATTATATTTTTCAGAGATAGTTTTATTAGAAGGAGTTGGAGGACTATTGATGGTGACTGTACTGTGCTGTACTGTATGTGCGTCTGTTGGTTGGTAGTGTGAACCGGGATTCGTGCCCAGCAAATTATTGGACCATTTTACACAGCTGTTGTCAGATCGTAATTGGAACAAGGTTGAACTGGTGTCTGTCTGGCTGAAGGGGGTGATGGTGATGGTGATGGTGATGCGGGTGATGGTGGTGGTGATGGTGATGGTGGTGATGCGGGTGATGGTGAAGGTATTGGTGGAGAAGTGATGGTGATGGTAATGGTGGAGAAGTGATGGTAATGGTGGAGAAGTGATGGTGATGGTACAAACATACACCCGATTTTGAACAAATTAATGTAAATGTATTTTCCCCGGAAAGAGGGAAGGAAGTACAAAAATTTAGGATTTATGTAAACCCTTGGATATGCACGAGCGCGAGCGTGTATGTGTGTGTCGCATCGCCGCCAAACGCACTACTCAACCAAACAATATTGCCTGAATATAACATTTACTTCAAAGACACCTCGTCATACAATACCTTGGATGCGGCAACAAATATGCACATTATACGCCTCATATATACTACCATTATAAGAACATACCACAATAAATACGACCCTTCTATTACAGATACTGAAGGCAGCGGCAACGTCCCCAAACCCACAGAAGGTAAGAGCCGCTCAAAAAAAACCCACCTTCCTTCCAATTTAATGTAGGAATTATGCACAACTTATCCTTTACTTACGTCCGCTGCCCTTCCTTTACTTTCCAATATCCTCTCTGTGCGGGCAGATGTAAAGCCGCATGTGTGTGTGTGTGTGTGTGTGTGTGTGTGTGTGTGTGTGTGTGTGTGTGTGTGTGTGTGTGTGTGTGAATAATTTGACTTGCTACAACCATGTTACATTGTCAGGCCTTGGTTCGTTCGGTTGGGAGATTTCTGTATGGAGGTGAATTCGCTTTGTAGTAACGCCGATTCTCATTGACGACGAGTTATTTTCCGTATCATGGTAAACCGGATATATTTAAGGGAACCTGCATGCATGTGATGTAGTCAGAAAATTGGAGGAAAACAAGGCCTTCAAATATTGCCACGAAACACCACCTATATAGAAGGAGCTTGTTTCGTGGCATGGTCAGGAGAAATCAGAATCTTCCAATTTACATACACGATCACAGGGTCCTTAACTGTATGAAGGTAAATTTGCTTTGTATCAACATTATTATTTATTACTTAGGACGGGTTAATTTACGAATCAGAGTGAACGTAATATATAGTTATACTTTAGCATGCGTATTAATATTGTTTTATTTTACAATCAAATCTTTGTTATGTTATTTTCTTTTGTTTCTCCAGTGACAAGGGAATGTTAAGGGAATAATGTAATAGTGGTAAATCTGGAGCAAAGTATTCCTCCACACTATTCCAAGCAACAGATCACCATTATCTTTGTCCATCTGGTCCTGTTTCCTTGTATACTTTGGAGGAATCGAGGCACTCCAATGTACCAATATTGCAATACCCCCTTAAGGTATAATATTATCTGCTGCCTCCGCTCATCACGTTAGAAAGTGGTCAGGTTTTATTACTCTTTAAGTCTCTTTGTCTCATCACTAAAATAACTATGAATATGATGTTTTTTAGTTTTTACTGTACCGTGTTACAACAATAATATTAGTATAATATATTCACAGAATTTTATTATTAGCATCATATTTCATTAAATAATCTAGTACGAGATTTTTCTGGTACAGGATTTAGAACCGGAGTTTATGAAGATTATTTTTCTATAATTTTGATAAACGACGAAAAACGAGAAGTTGTACAAGAATTTGTTCAATATTAGGATTGATTGACTGATAATAGGCAACACAACAGCGTAGTCATATGGCGCCCGAGTCAGAAGGAGATTGAGAGGTGGGACAATAAGCACAAAAGTTAAAAACAGATGAAAAAAAATTACTGATGGAGAAGTGGAAGCCCCTTTTAGTCGCCTTAATTTTTACAAGTAGGGATACTGGTGAAGTATTCTTAACTCCCTACCACAGGAGTTTTCAATATCGGGATAATTAGTAATGCTACCAAGGCAAGAGTCGGGTGTAAAGTAAAAAATAAATTATCCTAGACTAGAGAGACCTGGAGAACACAAAGGAGAAGGAGAGAGAAGGGGAAGGACAATAAACACGAATAGATAAGAACATACAGAGGGATAACTGAAGAGTATATAGAAAGAGAATGGCTGGGGTCCGAAGGGGTTTCAAAATCCTTAACAGATCCACACACTCACCCAACCCTTGTATTACTGAAGGACTTTTTTTCTTTTTTTTTTTTGGCGTGGTTTTAGGGCAATCAGTAATTCCTCCCTCCCCTCCCCCCACTCACCCATCCAAACAAATGACGCCCTATTAATTAACGAGGGAGGAGCGGCCATGACTGACGTGTGTATGTGTGTGTGTGTGTGTGTGTGTCTTATCCACCACCTTCCCATTTCATCTTTGTGACGTCATGGTTTGGTTCTGTGAGTCTGTGGCCAACGTTATATAGAGTGGTCTAGAGTGGACTGGTCTTCTAAGGAGCTTTTGATGTTGCCCGGCAGGTTAATTGGAGGCTTGCAATTACTTCAGAGTATGCACAGAAACACAATCTGACAGTAATAGTTACGTTTATAGCACAGCTTGGATGAAACATTTTGCTGCATTTTATCGATAACATCTCATACCTCTTCATCAGTTATATACACGTACACTCACAAGAATAAACTCGCTGTCACATCACAAAACTCTTCTTAAAAAATATAATAATGAATAATAGTCGAACAAACAAAATTACAAAATCCAGCTTGTGAAGCGAATGAGACAAAATTTATTGGTTCATGACTTGGCAAATAAGGTGACACACACACACACACACACACACACACCAAAGCAATCACAGCTGCCTCATCATAATGAAATACATAACTACGTGCATATACATACATACGTACAAACAAGTATTTAAATACAATGCTGTAACTTAATATAGTGTAATCATGCAATTCATTTAGGTTATTAGTAATAGTAATTCAGTGCAAGTAATCTAATCCATTCAAATTATGCAAAGGATTTCACAAACAGTTCAGTATTTCCCTATTACCAGTACTGATATTATTGTTAATATTATATTATTACAAAAAAATTCATTAATATCCTTATTATCATTAACATCAGTATCATTATTGCTATTATTACCTTTGCAAATGGATTAGTGGAAGGTAATATAATGAACTTGTTCGTTGGTTGGTTAGTGAACAACATAACTCAAACACCGAACCAATAGATTGTTATCAAACTTCAAAGGATAATCGAATATTACGCTGTTTAGAACTAATTATACATTACTGAATCCGGGCCAAAGTAATAAAGGTTCAAAATTACTATAATACACAGTAAAAAATATTGAGAATGGGGGTGAAATTTGAGTTTGTTTATCTCAGGAGACTTTACTATGAGGTGTTTGTAATGGTAGTTCCTCGTTCTACATTTGTTGGTAAGTTAGTGAGTCCAATATCTCCATAACGTACAGATGGATTTCGATCGCATTTCCCAGACTGATTGGAAATTATGGGTCCTAGAAGTAATTACGTGTTGGTGGATGCAGTTCAAAGATTAAGGGAAGAAGTGAATTTGTTATACGTTCAACATCTAATTGGCAATAATGAGGGTGAAATATGGACTGAATTTGTAAAGGTTAAATGACGCTTGTGAAATTACACACACTCATCCATTCTTATTTGCGCACACACACACACACACATTCTTATTCGCAAACATTTCCTTATACACAAACATTCATTTATATTTGCTCGCGTACCCAACAATCTACACAATCATTCACACATACACACAGACATACACACACACACACACACACACACACACACACACACACACACACACACACACACACACACACACACACACACACACATATTCATTCCTATTGGCACACATTCCAACACCCACCACCCATATATAGGAGTACTTTTGATGAGAGCTGTAAGGTTGGTCTGGTTTGGTCAGGTCTGGTCTGGGGTAAATAATTGATGGATCCACTGCCAAGTAAATAATTGAGTTGGGCTTTGGGTTGGTGAGGGGTGGAGGTGGAGGTGGCGTGTGGTGGAGAAGGAGGAGAGGGGTGGAGGAATCGAGAGGTGGAGGTGTGGGGTGTGGTGGAGGCGTGTTGTGTTGGAGGCGTGTGGTGGTGGAGGAGAGTAGTGGTGGTGAGAGAAATGGTGGAGAAGAGGAGAAGGAGGAGGGAAGTGGAGGAATTGTAGATGGAACGATAGGAGGAGATGGGAGAGGCAAGAGAAAAATGAGGAGGGAGGGAGGGGATAGATAGAGAAGGAAGGCGAGAGTAAGTGAGAATAGTAAAAGAGAAAAATGGATGATAAATGGACGAAGAAGAAAGAATGGAGGGAGGGAGGGAAGGAAGGAAGGATGAAACAGAGACGAAAGAAGTTGACGATGGAAGAGAATAAGAGAAAGAAAGGGATGAATGAAAACGAGAGAAGGACTAGGAGAGTGAGGAAGGAGGGGTGAGAGGGAGGGGAGAGGAGGAGAGAGGGGAATGAGGGGTGAGAGGGAGGGGAGGGGAGGAAGTAAACATGGAGGGAAAAAAATCATAAATGGAACTGAGGGAAAAGTGGAAGGAGAGAAAAGAAAAACTGAAAATACAAAGAAGAGATGATGTCGTATTTGGGACATAGATAGAAAAAGACAGACAAACAAACAAACAAAAACATAGACAAACGGACAGATAGACACACACAGACCGATAGACAGAGACAGAAGGACAGACAGACAGACAAAAAGAGACAGAAAAATAGGAGGAAGGGCGAGGAAGATAGGTAGGAATAATTAAGAATGAATAAAAATAGCAAAGACACAGAAATATACAAGATATAAAAAAAGAACAAGGAGAGGGAGCATCGAAAGTAAAGGAAAGGAGAAAGAGATTAGGAAAGAAGACAATAAAAAGAAATAACCAGGAGAAAAAATGAGAGAAGAGAAAAATAACAAAGGGGGAGAAAGAGAAAATGAGTTTCCTAGTTTTGCATATTTTTTTATTTTTTCTTCGTTTCGTTTCCTCCTATTATTATTATTATTTTGCCTTTTTGCCATCCTCTCATTTTCTTTTTCTTTCGTTTGTTCTTTTTTTTTTTTTTTTGGCATTAGTATTTGCAAGGCATGAAGTCCTTTTTTATTCCAATTTGATATTATGTAATTATTTCTTCGTTAATTATTTCCATATTTCTTCATTTCGCTACTTTGCTTCATCTTTTATTTCTTCTTTCCTTCTTCCTTTTTCCTCTTTTCCTCTTTCCCTCTTTCCTTCTACAGAGTTTATTTCAGCCTCTCCCAACAAGTATTCTTAAAAGTCCATGTTCCTGTCTTGTCCTGCCCCTCCCTCCCCCCCCCCTCTTAATCTAAAGTTAATAATTATGTCTGAAGAAAATAAAACACCAAGAAGTATTACCAATTAAACTAAATACAGAACCAGAAAAGTATCAGAACACAACAAAGTAAAAGTAATATAAATAAAAATACGTGTACCCTGAGTAAATAAATAAATGTAACACGAGGAATGACATATGAAGCCCCAGTAAATAGATATAACTGAAACACACACACACACACACACACACACACACACACCTTCACATTGACGTCACAAGTGGGGAGACTAAATAATGAAAGAGTTATAACCTGACTTTACACTGTATGGACGGCAGGTGTTGTAATTACGTGGTGGGTGACGAGTGACTTAGGTAGCCATCTGAAGGAAAAGAGTGAGTGTTGGTGTTCGTATCAATATTATGTCCAGTCGGAGGAAAAAAAAAAAAAAAAAAAAAAAAAAAAAAAAAAAAAAAAAAAAAAGTATTGGAACTACCCTCAAGAACTCCTCCATTTCTGTGCTTCCTTTGACCTCAATTTTTGTCATTCAAGGTAATAACACATTTTTCCTTCTTCAGTAGTAGTGCCTTGACAGGGAAGGGTAGGAGAGAAGGAAAAGAGAGAAAGAAAGAAGGAAACAATGAAGGAGGTAGTGAAGGAAGGGGATAAGAAGGGACTAGTAAGAGGTTGGGAAGGGTAGGAGAGAAGGGAAATAGATAAAGAAAGAAGGGAGGAAACAATGAAGTCAGAGGTAGTGAAGGAAGAGGATAGAAAGAGGTGAGGAAACGGAGGGAAGGAGATAAGAAAAGAGGGAGGAAATAGATGAGAGGAGGGAAGTAGGGGGAATGGAGGAAAACAGAGGAGAGAGGGAGGAAAAAAGAGGGCCGCATATCTAGCGAATGAGAGGAAAAGAGGAGGGAGAGTAAAGGAGGAGAGGGAGAGAAAATGAATTAAGAATGGAGAAAGATAAGAAAGTAATTAATATAAAACAGACGGAAGGAAGCGACAAAAAAATCAGAAAAATGAAAAGAGAATAAGGAATGAAAATAGAAACCGAAATCCAGAAACAGAAGAAGAGAATACAAGGAAGAAAAGAGGAAGAATACAAAACAATAAGAGGCCTACGTGATAAAAGTAGGAGAAAAACACAAATAAAAGGAAGACACTAACACACACACACAAAAAAAAAAAAAAAAAAAAAAAAAAAAGTGGGTTCTAAGCTCCTCCCCCCCCCTCTCTCTCTCTCTCACACACACACACACACACACACACACACACACACACATACACATCCCAACATCAGCCCCGGGGGGAACAACTATACCAACTACTCCATGTCTCCCCAGCGATTGTCTTTCAAGGGATTATTAAGAGGAATTAGGCTTATTAAAAGGAATTAGGCCTATGTTGCTGCACTCAAGGACTCTTTTAAAATTCTACTAAGCCGGATGAAGAGACGTAAGTTGAAGGATATTAGTTTCTTGTTCGGTTGTCTTCGTTTTTTTTATTATGAACTGTGAGCGAAGGGTGTAGTGTTCAGTAGAGAGCTTATTTAATAAACATAAGTATATATCCAGTTACATGTACAGTGATATCTAAGACTCTCATTATCTCCCCTCGGCTGTGAAAAAAAGAATGGTTAGGTGATGGACAGAGTAGCTTTTGAGATGATTGTAAATGTATGTATGTATGTATGTATGTATGTATGTATGTATGTATGTATGTATGTATGCTACAGTATAATTATCTTAATGGTGTCAAGACTCTATATGCTATACATACTGTTATCTGTTTCCTGGTATAGTTTGGAGGAATCAAGAGACCTTCCATTACTCCCACAAAACAATCGTCCCTTTAATTAATAATGTAATGATTTCCCTAGTTAAAATATTCTCCCTAAGGCTATCATTATATACATATTTCTCGACTGTCAGGGTGTGTGGGGTGGGTGTGGGGGTGTGGGTGCGGGCGTGGGGTGTGGGTGTGGGTGTGGGTGCGGGCGTGGGGTGTGGGTGTGGGTGTGGATGTGGGTGTGGGTGGGGGCGTGGATGGGGGTGGGGGCGGGGGCGTTGGGTGGGGGCGTGGGGTAGGGGTGTGGGTGGGGGCGTGGGGTAGGGGTGTGGGTGGGGGCGTGGGTTTTTTTTATATAAAAATTATTTTATGTAAAAAAAATATATAAAAAATATAAAAATATATAAAATATAAAAAAAAAATTATATATAAAAAAATTTCTATATATTTTTTTTTTATATAAAACAATTTTTATATAAAAAAAATATGTATAAAAAAATTATATAAAAAAAAAAAAAAAAAAAAAAAATATATAAAAAAAAATTTATATGAAAATTTTTTTATATAAAAAAAATTATATAAAATTTTTTTTATGTAATTTTTTTTTTATATATTTTTTTTTTATATATAAATGGGGGGTGGGGGCGTGGGTGGGAGTGGGGGCGTGGGTGTGGGTGTGGGCGTGGGGTGTGGGTGTGGATGTGGGTGGGGGTGGGGGTGGGGGCGTGGGTGTGGATGGGGGTGTGGGTGGGGGTGGGGGCGTGGGTGGGGGTGGGGGAGTGGGGTAGGGGTGTGGGTGGGGGCGTGGGGTAGGGGTGTGGGTGGGGGCGTGGGGTAGGGGTGTGGGTGGGGGCGTGGGGCGGGGGGGGGTGACCGAAGCGAGCAGCGCCGCAGGCAAAAGTACCCACTGCGTAGCTGTGGCTGGCGAAGCCAGTGCTTGTATAAAAAAAAATTTATATAAAAAAAAAATTCTATATAATTTTTTTTTTATATAAAACAATTTTTATATAAAAAAAAATGTATTTAAAAAAAAAATTATATAAAAAAAATTATATACAAATTTTTTATATAAAAAAAAATTATATAAAAAAAAAATTATATAAATTTTTTTTATATAATTTTTTTTTATATATAAAAAAATTATATAAAAAAAAAATTATATAAAAAAAAAATATATAAAAAAAAATTATATAAAAAAAATATATAAAAAAAATTATATAAAAAAATTTATATAGAAAAAAAATTTATATAATTTTTTTTTTATATAAAAAAAAAATATATAAAAAAAAATGTATATAATTTTTTTTTTATCTTCTACCTCCCCCTCCCTCTCTCTCTCCTTTTTCTCTCTCTCTCTCTCCTTTCTCTTTCTCTCTCTCTCCTTTCTCTATCTCTCTCTATCTCTCGTCCTTCCCCTTCTCAATATTATGAAGAGCAATATGAGATACAAACATCATTAAACTTTCCCGAGAGACAATAAAAATGTCTTTTCTTCTCTCCTGTCTTTCTTTCTTTTTGGTCGCTACAGTCTTCCTTTATTAATTTTCTCCCTATTTATTACTTCTACCTTTTCTTCATCTGTCTCCTGATCATCATTGTTGTCTTCGTTAATTATTGTTCTCTTCTTCGTGTTCTTCATTTCCTCCTCCTCTTCCTCCTTGTTGTCATCGTTATTTTCTTCTCCCCATTTCACTGTTTACTCTTTTTCTTGACATGTTCTCCCTCTTTGACGTGTTGTTCTCGTTCTCTCCTTCTCCTTCTCTGTCTCTCCTCCTCCTCTTATATTCCTATTTATGTTCCTATTTTAGTTGTCGTCTGCTTCTTCCTTCCTTTCTGTTTATTAAGTTCCAATTAATTAAAAAATAACATAGGCCTCACACACTTAGACTTATGAACTGAGCATGCGCGTAATCACTCTACTGAAGAAAAACGTAAGATGAGCTGACGTAGCATTATGAGAAGCTTTAATGAATTGTAGAGGCTGAGTCAGTAGATTCATTAGTTAATGTTTTGTTCACCATCTTGTGTTTACCGTGTGTCAACCAAGAGCCTCGCTGGGTTGTCTATTATTATTATTATTATTATTATTATTATTATTATTTAAAAGAATCTGAAGTTTAATGCCTTTGCTTAGTATTTTTATTACTTTATTATTATTATTATTATTATTATTATTGACTTTCTCTTACATGAGTAGCTTGTCAATTGTGTTTCAACGTGTCTCATATAACTTCCCCCCCCACCCACCCCCTCCTTATGTCCCTCCCCCCCCCCCCACCAGACCTAACCACACAACGCTCCTCCCAGGGACAATATTGGACCCTCGTGTCTCGTGTTTCTCTGTCTGTCTGTCTGTGTCTGTCTCTAACTGTCTCTCTGTCTGTTTATTTGTTTGTTTTTTTATGTCTATCTTTCTGGCTTCCTGTCTCTATCTTTCTTTCTATCTGGCAGTGTGTCGGTCTGTTTGTTTTTTATGTCTATCTTTCTGCCTTCATGTCTGTCTGTCATTCTGTCTCTCTATCTCTGTCTCTACCTGTCTGTCTGTCAGTCATGTATTTTTTTCCACGTCTATACTCATCACTTATTTCACTATTTACATATTCTTTCCGTCTATTAAATCTAAATTTTCCTCTCTGTTCAAATGTATATAATTTTCATATCATGCATTAATTCACTATAAACCGCTTCCCTCCATCCCTTAAACTCTATCTCCCTCCCATTCCATAACCCCCATTTCCCTCCCTCCCCTCCCACTCCTCACTCATCCCTCTTTAAATCACCTGCCTAAGTTACCTCAAATTCACCTTCCTTCCTTCCTTCCTGCCTACTCCCTCCCTTCCTCCCTCCACTTTCCCATTAACCGCTACACTCCACCTACTCTCCCCTCCTTATCTACTCGTCCATTCCCTCCCCTCCATTCCTTCCCCTCCATTCCCTCCCCTACACTCCTCCCTTTATCCCTGCCTTATACCTCAGATTCAGCTCCTTTCCTTCCCCCCCCCCTCCTCCTCATCCCTCCCCATACATTATCCAATTACCTCCTTTGTTGTGGTTGTAGGAAGGAAGCCAGCCAATCCCAGACGGCCTCTCCAGAATTGCTGCTTTCCCATTGGTCCACTATTATGATTTAGTAGCTTCTATTACTGGTACTACAGTCCTTATTATTATTATTATTATTATTATTATTATTATTATTATTATTATTATTAAGATCTGAATGTTTATGATGCTGTACATAACACTCCCATTAATAAATTATACAGACTGAGTGTTCTATTAGTTGAAATTATACTTAATTAAGAACCACCAACTCAAAGTACTCTAGATTCCTTCACATTACGTCACAAAACAGCTATTATTCCACGAGAGTCCGTTTCCTGATGCTATAGTTTGGAGGAATCGGTAGCATACATTTTTCAAAGATCAATTTCTTGTTTTTTGGACACACACACACACAAAACTTTCATGTTCCCTCACTCAGTAATCTAAAACACCCAATTTTCAAGACAATACCATAATCCCCTTGCCTCCCTCCATCAATATCCCCCCCCCCCACCTTTCTCTACCTTTGTTTCTTCCCTCCCTCCCTTTCTCTCTCTCCCTCCTTCTTTCTTCCTCCCCTCCTTCTCCTATTCCTCTTCCCTCCCTCCCTCCCTAGTCCTCTATATTCTCTCTTCTTTCTTCTCTTCCTGCTTTATTTCTTTTCTCTTTCTCACTATTATTCTATACCCTTACTTTTTCTTCCATTTCCTCTTCTCTTATTCACCCTTTTCCTTATTCCTCCCTTTCCTTATTACCCTCTTCTACCTCTTCATATTTTCTTCCAGTCCATTCCTCCATCATCTTTCCTTTCCCTCCTTTCTACCTATTCAATTCCTCTCTTTCCGTTTCTTCCCTTCCTTATGGTTCTTGGTTCTTCGTTCTCAAGTGTCATTTTGCATCTTCTTCCTGCATCTTCTCCCATATTCCCTCTATTTTTTTAATCTTTATTCCCTTCCCTCTCCACCTCTGCCAAATTTCCATTTCACCTCCTGTCTCCCTCTCTTCTCTTCTATGTTGCCTTCTCCTTCCTTTTTCTTCCCCTCTTCCTCCTCCTCCTTCCCTTCCCCTTTATCCTATACCTTTATCTTCAAACCCCCTCTCATCCTCCACAAACCCCCCTATCTCTCCACCCCTCCCTCTCCACTCGTTCTCTCCTCTCTTCCCTCTTTCTCTCTCCATTTCCATCTCTTCCACCCACTCACTACTTTCCTTCATTTATTTATCCCATTCTTAGACATGTATCCCATCCTCCTTCCCCACCCCCACTCCTCTCTCTCTCCCTCCCTCCTCCTCCCCCATCTTTCATACCCCTCTTCCTCCCTCCCCCACCCCCTCCCCCCCTCCCCCACCCCCACTCCTTGAGAAACTGGGAAGAGGTTCAATATTGGGGAGAGTTTCTATACCTGGTGACATTTTTGAGAGGTTGAGAGGAGGGGAGTGAAGAGGAGAGGAGGGGAGTGAAGAGGAGAGTGAGGGGAGAACATGGGCGAGGGAGGGGAAAGGAGAGGAGAGAGAGGAGGAAAAGAGGGGAGAGAGAGGAGGGAGGGAATAGGAGAGAAGAGGAAAGGGAGGGGAGAGCATGCATGGGAGTGTGAGGAATAGAGAAGGGAAGAGTGAGGAAAGGGGAAGTGAAAAGGAGAGAAAAGTGAAGGGAATGAGAAGAAAATAGACCTACACACACACATACAGACTGAAATGGAGTGAAGAGGAACGGAGGCAGATCTACGTGAAGGGCATAATTATGTAGGGGACATCTAAGAAGGGTGAAGTGAGAAGA
The DNA here is from genome assembly GCA_034508575.1 of Petrolisthes manimaculis. Lineage (NCBI taxonomy): Eukaryota > Metazoa > Arthropoda > Malacostraca > Decapoda > Porcellanidae > Petrolisthes > Petrolisthes manimaculis. The sequence goes on along the minus strand of JAWZYT010000093.1, from coordinate 51,789 downwards.
GGAAGAGGCCAGGGTGAAGTGGAAGTGAGAGAGACAGACAGACAGACAGACAGATAGACAAACAGACAGACAGACAGACAAAGAGTGAGAGAGAAAGAGAGAAAGAGAGAGAGATAAATGATAAAGCGGGTGTGAGGGTCGGTGAAAGGTGAATAGAGACAGGATTAGGAAGGATAAGATGGCAAAGAGAATTAAGGACTAAAGAAGAAGAGACAGAAGAGGGGAACTCAGAGGACCCGGACACAAAGACACACACACACACATACACACGCACACACACACACACTCACACTCAAACATAAACACACACAAATACATATATAAACATAAACAAACATAAACACACACACACATAAAAAATTAAACACACATAAATACACATATAAACATAAACACACACACACACTTAGTAACTCACCAATTATCTGTATATAATAAAAATAATGTTTTTGTATAATTGTATAGGTTTCCTAATTCCTATCTTCATCTCTCAATCAATCGCTTTAATTCTTATTCCAATTTTCTAATATTCCTAGTTTTCAATGCATTTCTATTTTCCTCCTTCTTATCTTCCCTTCCTCCCTTCCCCATTCATCACTATTCTTTCTCTGCTCTACTCTTTTCTCTCCTCTCCTCCCCTCCCCAGACATCGCTCACTCTACCTCCCCTCTCAACCCCTCTCTCTTCCTCCCCCCTCAACCCCTCACTCTACCTCCCCTCTCAACCCCTCACTCTCCCTCCCCTCTCAACCCCTCTCTCTCCCTCCCCTCTCAACCCCTCACTCTCCCTCCCTCCTTCCCCTGACATTCTTACTTCCCTTCTCCATCTCCACTCTTTCCTCTCGTTTTCCCCTCCTTGACTTTCTCCTCTCATGTTGCCACAGTTATTTCCTCCTCCTCCTCCTCCTCCTCCTCCTCCTCCTCCTCCTCCTCCTCCTCCTGTTCTTCCTCTTCCTCCTCTTCCTCCCTCACTTCATCTGCCTTTCCTCTTTCCTTCCATCATCGTCCTCTCTTCCTGAGTTTTTTGTCTTTTACTTCATCCTATTTTCTCTTCTATTCTCTTTCTCCTTGTCTCTTTCATTGTCTTTTTCCTCCTCTTATTCTTTTCATCCCTGTCTCTCATTCTGTTCATCCTTCTCTCTCATTCTCTTCCTCCTTCTCTCACATTCTCTTCCTCCTCTCTCATTCTCTTCCTCCTCTCTCATTCTCCTCCAATTCTTTCTTTTATCTTTCATTTTTTCCTTTCTTTCTTTCACAGTGACCTGACCTGACCAGTTTTAAAGCTTCATATGGAGGGGGAGAGAGAGAGAGAGAGAGAGAGAGAGAGAGAGGAGAGAGAGAGAGAGAGAGAGAGAGAGAGAGAGAGAGAGAGGGAGGGCAGAACCATCTCGAGTTTATTGCTCTTGCTGCTTAGATTTTTCCCTCACTCTTTTTTTTCCTTCGTCCCGAGTCAGACACAGTGATAAGTTCCTCTCTTGTTGCCTCATTCCTCTTGCTTTAATTTCCTTCGTGCTCTGATTCCTCATTTTCCTCTTCTCCTTCTTGTTTTCTTCTTAATTCCTTCTTCTTTCCTTCTTTTATAATCTATTTTCTTCCCGTTCTTTTCTTATTCTTCTTTTTCCTTTTCTCCTTATTGGTTTCTTCTTATTTCCTTATCTTAATTTTCCTTCCTCTTTCCTTCTTTTGTAATTTCAATCCTTCCTTCCTTTCTGTTCTCGGATTTTTCTTTTCTTTTTCTCCTTCCTGCTTTCATCTTAATTCTTCAGTCCATATTCTTATCTTAAATTTCC
>JAWZYT010000093.1:0-47500 GCA_034508575.1 Petrolisthes manimaculis | reverse complement strand
ATTTCACTTGCACACTCAAAAATACACTCAAGCAAACGCACACAAATAAGTAGCCTATAGAACGTAGTGTGACTCAGGGCATCAACCTATTCACACACACACACACACACACAAGCAAACAGGAGGAGGAGGACATGGAGTGTGTGAGGCGAGTACCATTGTTATGTTAAGAGCAGTTTACCACGGCGCTAAAGTTAAGGTATACCCATTGTTGAAGGAGTGAAGCTGGAAGGACGAGGAGATGAGGAGGTGGAGGAGGAGGAGGTGTGAAGGTGGGGAAGACGAGGTGGAGAGAGATGTGGGAGATGTGAAGGTGGAGGAGGAGGTGGAGAGAGATGTAGGAGGAGATGGGGAGGTGGAGAGAGTTGTGGGAGGTGATGATGAGGAGGAGAGGAGTAGGAGATGGAGATGGAGAAAGGGGGAGATGGGGATGGAGACGAGGTTGGGGAAGGAGATAGTGATAGACAGATAGGAGGAAGTGTGAAATGAGTATATGAGGAGGAGGAGGGGATGGGTAAGAAGAGAGCAGGGGTGGGTAGGAAAGGTGTGAGGGAGAGATAGGGTTATGGTGTTCAAAGATGGGAAAGGAAAAGGGTGATTGATGGAAAGAGAGAGAGGAAGGATGGAAATGAGAAAAAAAAGGAAGATTGATTGATTGATTGATATTAGGCGCCACAACAGCGACGTCATATATCGCCAGAAGAAGGTGACAGAGAGGTGAGACAGCAAACAGAAAGGATATAGAAAAAAATGAAGGACACTTGAAGAATTGAAAGGGAGTGACTGGGTTAAAGGGTCGCCAAAACCCTTAAATTATTGCCCACATTACTATAAGCAATATCCCCCCTCCCCCCCCCCCCCACACACACAGGGAAAAGAAGGAAAGGGCAAAGTAGAGAGAGAGAAAAAAAATCATGAGTGAGAGGAGAGAGAGAAAAACAAAATCATGAGGGAGAGGAGAGAGAGCAAGAAAATTCAAAGAGAGAAAAATATGAGAGAGGAGATACAGTACATTCAAGAAAAGAATAAAAGAGAGAGAGAGATACGAGATGAGATAGACAAAACGTGTAAAAGGTAAGGAAGGAGTCAGTGAGGCAAGTATAGGGAGGGAGGGAGGGATGGACAGATGAAGAGAAGGGAGGGAGGGAATAAGAGTAGGGAAAGAAGTAGAGTGAGATACGAGCTGGGGAACAATGGGGGGGGGAGGGGGTAGGTGGTAGCTGCTATGTGTGGGACAACTACAGAAAAGGGATGCAGAGAGTGAAGGCTGTATGTACTGTAGCTGAGAAGAGTGAGGCGGAGGACGGAGGAATTATTTGACAGGAGGTTGGAGGAAAAAAAAATAGAAGAGGATAGAGTGTGAGGAAGATGGAAGATTACTGAACAAAAGTTGAAGGAGGAAAAATGTATGAGAAGATGGGGAAGATAGGAAATGATGATGGTGGTGGTGGTGGTGAGGTGGGGATAGTGATGATGATGGTGGTGGTGGCAGTGATGATGGTGATAGTGATAGTTATGGTGGTGGTGGTGGTGAGGTGGGGATAGTGATGATGGTGATGGTGGTGGTGAGGTGGGGATAGTGATGATGATGGTGGTGATAGTGATAGTTATGGTGGTGGTGGTGATAGTGATGATGTGGAGAAGAGGTGGAAAGAAAGGTAGTGATAACCAGAGGAAGAGGAAAAGTAGGAAGAAATATTATATGAGCGATGAAATAACACAATAGATCAAAGACAAAAACACGAGAAGGTAAAAAAATGGAAGGAGGGATGAATAAACGAACGATGATGCTAAGAATGAATAGAAGGAACAGGAGGAAAGGGATGAAGGTACCAAATGAAGAACAGGAGTAGAATATAATAAAAAGAGGAGAAACGAATGACTGAAAACAAAGACCATAATAACGAAGGACGGGAAAATGTGTAAGCAATCCCCCTAAATCCTAAAAAAAATACACCGAATCTTTCCCTCCTTAAATTGTAGGCGATATAAATCTACGTAAGCCCTTAAAAATGTACGGGATAATATTTACGTAAACCAAACAACGCCTTAAAGTTATGTGTGTATATTACGTAAACATATTAATCTAAGTCAGCTAGGAAAAATACTCCAAGGAAGCTAAGTAGCCTACGTCGTTTTAAGCTATGTATGTATGTATGTATGTAAGTATGTATGTATGTGCCGTAGGATAAGAGAATTGAATCAAATTTTTTTTTAAGTAACAAAGAGAAGGGAAGAAATATAAAGTAAGTAACAGAGTAAACAAAGTGTTACTATCATATTGCTTACTTATGTTATTTTATGTTTTGGTTGTCTCATGTTAAGCATCTTAATCACTCAACACATAATGTTTTTAATTTTCGTTCGTGTTTGTTTTTCTTTTACTTCAGTGGTGACTCATAAGACGCTTAAATAAGGAACCAAGGATGATGCCAGCGAGATTAAAGACTAGTGATTGACTGCTTCAAGCTATATTTTCACTTTATTGTTATTTGGTGCTTGTAGTCAGTGGGAAAAAAAGAACACATACACACACACAAAGAACGAAGGATGAAGAGTACACACACACACAAAGCAAGAAGGATGAAGAGTACACACACACACACACACACACACACACACACACACACACACACAAAGAAAGAAAGATGGAGAGACAGAAGTAGGCGAGAATAATGACAAGAAAAGTGGAGCCAGGCGGAGTGAGATGAGACAGAAGCCAAGAGAGGAAGGGAGGGAGGGGGGGAGGGATGAGAGAGCCGAGAGAGGGATGGAGACAAGAGGTGAGATTTATGGCTGCATTGTGAGAGGACTTGCTTGCTCACTCTCTCTCTCCTTCCCCACTTCTCACTCCCAGTCCCTCACCCCCTTCCCATTCCACCCACCCCACCCACTGCCGCTCCTCCCCTCCATTACCCACACACTCCCCATCTCTACCCCCTCCCGACCCACTCTCCCCCCACCCCCTCTCCCCACCCTACTTCCCTCTCACCTCCCCCACCCCCTTGGTTTTGGCTTCTGGTGCGAATAACTTTTATGTTGACGTGTCTCTCCCTTCCCTTCCCTCCCCCAAGAGAAAGGAAAATTATATATGGAACAGAATAAACAGATAAAAATATATAAATTATAATAATGAACTACCCGTATTTAGAAATGTAAATCAAACCAAAATATATGCAGGAAATGTAAGTGTGTGTGTGTGTGTGTGTGTGTGTGATCAAATAATTGTAATGGCATTAATATTCTTCTATAGGCGCGTATCCCTCCAACAAAATAAATAAATAAATAATCGAACAGTCAATCGAACATGCAGATAACAAAGGAAGAAATGAATGAAAGAATGAACTCAAATAAAAAGACAAAGTATGTAAAGTAATATGGACATTTTAAACAGACTACCAGAAATTATTGGTATCGGTAAAAGACATAATACTTAAAAATAATTCCAAACAATTTCTCTCTCTTAATTAGTGTTCACAAAAAAATAATATATCTATTGAGTAAGAAGCGACAGACCATAACTGGAAAACATTCGCTAGAAGATGTATTTTTTATATAATAATGGTTTTGCAGGTTCAAGAAAGGACGAAAAAAATACACACAAATATATATAAAATACCTCAAAAAACATGAAAAAAAATATTTGTCAAACCCCAAATCTGATAAACCATAAAAAATAAAACCAAACCAACAGGAAAAGCATAATTTCCTCAACAATTATTTAACTTTAAGTAAAACTACGAGACACCGAAAATATAGAATACACACGACAAACTCAGACACAATAAAACCGTAAAACCTAACACGATAAAACCACGAGAATTTATTACGACGAATGCAGGAAAGAAAAGAACAAATTATCGCTACAGAAAATGTGTAGGAGGAGGAGGAGGAGGAAGAAGAGGAGGAGGTGGAGAAGGAGGAGGAAGAGGAGGAGGAGGAAGAGGAGGAGGAGGAGGAGGAGGTGGAAGAAGAGGAAGAGGAGGAGGAGCAGGAGGTGGAGGAGGAGGAGGGCCCGAGGGGTTGCCAAGGAAGGATGGTTGGTCTGGTGGGATTTCCTGAGTGTGTGTGTGAAATTGTCCACCTCGATCTTTTTATATATATTTTTTTTCAGCTGATTATATTTCTAGTTTTCTCGTCTTTTGCTATACCTTTACCTACTCTACTATATTTTTAGTTTCTACTCCGCCTTTTCTATTTTAGCTTCTTCTTTTCTCCAATTTCTTCTCTCTTCCCCTCTATCTCATTCTCTCTCCATTTACCTATCTCTTTCTCTCCTCCCCTTCGCCCCATTCCTATTCAACTCCCTCTCCTCATTTTCCCTTTTCCTCTTCTTTCCCATAACTCTCCCACAATTCTCTTCCTTTTCCATCAACTGTAGCTAACTTGACACACCCTCCCTTTCCTTTGTGACTTCTTCTCTTGTTCTCTTCCTCCCTGCAAGCAACGTACAACCTTCCCCAACAGACACCTCTCTCTTCTACTTTACAACTTTCCTCCCTCCTTCCCTCCCCCAATTTTTCCTTCTCCCAAATCCCCTCCAAAATGAACTTCTCTGTGTCCTTCCTCTCCTCCTCCTCCTCCTTCTCCTCTTCTTCCTAACCTCCTACTAAACGCTACCCCCCCCTCTCCTTCTTCGCTTATCCACTCCATTCCCTATCCCTGGCTCCCTCCCTGATACCTTCCCCTATATCCCTGACCCCTGACTCCTGACTCACCCTGCGTTCTCCTACTTTGCCTCATACTGCTTCGCTCCCTCCCCCCACACCCTCCCTGCATCTCTCCAACGAACTCCCTTGTCCTTTCCTTCCTCAATTTTCTCCCTTTCTTCATCCCTCCATCGTTATCTTTCTCTCATTTCTCCACTCCTTCCATTCCTTCTTTTTACCTTCCCCCATCCCTTCGTTATTTATCTTCCTATCTCCCTCCATTCCTTTTATTATATCCATCCATACTGACCCTACTTCTCTCCATCTGTGTCTTCCTCTCTTTTCTCCCTCAACCTTCCTTCCCTCCTTCATTCCATACTCGATCCCTCCATTCCTTTCTCCTTTCCCTCCCTCCTTTCATTCTTGTCTCCTTCCCCCCCCCCATTCCCCCTCCCCCCTCCCCTGCGACACTCACACACTCGGTTATCTCCTTTATGCCTTACATTTTATTGGGCAGGAGGAGGGGAGGGGGGGGGCTGGCGACGGAGAAAGGAGGAGCAGGAGGAGGAAGAGAGTGTTGGTGAAGGTGAAATGGATGGAGAAAGAGGAGATAGTGGTGGTGGAGGTTGTGTAAAGGTGGTGGTGGTGGCGGTGTTGTTGTAGAGGTGGTGGTGGTGATGATGGAGAAGGTGGTAGTGTAGAGATAGTGGTTGTAGTGGAAAGGGGATAATGGAGTGGAGGTGGTGATGGTGGTGGTGGTGGTGATGGAGCCTTAAAAGAGTGTAAGTACTTGTGAAAAAAGGGGAGATCTTAACACAAGATAATGCAGAGGACAAAGAAAAGGAATGATGGAAAGGACTTAAACAAAATCAGGAATAGGAATTACTAGAAATGACAAATACAGAGCTAGGAGTAGAACTGGAACTAGGCGTTACTAGAAATAGGAGGTAAAGGAAGGCCAGAGGGAAAGGACATGTTTTCAGAGGTGGGGAGGGGGATGAATGGAAGGGGTGGACCCGAGTCAAGAACCCCTGTGATGTAGTCAGAAATTTGGAGGTTAGCGAGTCCTTCCAACATTACCACGGAACACCACCCACTTTAAAGGAGCTTGTTTCGTGGCATAGTCAGGAGGAATCAGAAGCCACCAGGTCTCATCCACGATCACAGGGTCACTTAAAAATGGAGAGGCAAATGAAGGTCGTTGATCGAGAGTCAGGTATACGTCGATTCACCACGGGGGTTCCATTTACAAATTAGCCCCAAGTGGAGGTATTGTAGGGGGAGGCCATTTGGAACTGCTGACGAAGGAAGGGAAAGAGAGAGAGTCCAACTGAAGTCACTCAACAAATTGCAATGGATGGGTGATAATAACTTACGTCCCATTCAATTTTTTAGCCAAGGGTGAAAATGTGTACAGGAGGTGATTTTCTCTAAGTAAAGGATATTGGGTTTAGATTGGAGTTAAGGGGAGATTATAGTTGGTGAAATGAAAGGTCCCTGATTCCTACAAACTCTGCCACGAAACAGTTCCATATTAGTGTGCCATTGAGGGCATATGTTTTCTGGTGCAGTTAGGAGGAATCAGTAGCCTTCCAATTTTACCAACAAGTGATTCTTCCCTAAAGTTAATTACATATGTGGTTCGTGGTCACCAAGCTGAAAGAAACTCATGTTAACTGTTGTAATAGACAGACAAGGTTTTAAGTAATTTTATTTTTTTTTTGTTATCAAGGAAATACAGAAACTTTATAAATCTATCTATGCCAGAGATTAGACCTATTAAATTGTGCCTTATATGTACGTCACCCCATCAATAAGCAGAGGGAAAATCATATGTATCAGAATGCCTACATCTTAGTCCCTTCAAACTGGTTAAGAAAATAATGATGAGATATTTTTTTAGCTCTCCTTCTTTTTCCTTATAATTTTACGCCCGCGAGATGTGACTCAGATTGGGCTTGAGAAATGGCCTAGACATCACGAGTCAGACCCCGAGTCGCATTAACAAATTGCAATGGACAGGTGATATTTTAAGCGCCTTTCAAAAATTTAAAGAGCTTCAGAAATAAGACGTGCTTATTTTTTTTTTTTTTTTTTTTTTTTTTTTTTTTTTTGCCTTCTGGGAACCTTTTACGGGTGAGTGGCTGATGGGGAGGGGAGGGGAGGGGAAGGGGAGGGATTGAGGTGACCGCGAGTAGGGATGAGGCTTAGGATGAATTGAGGATAAAGTAAGGTAAGAAAAAGAAGGAGGAGGAGTGGAGAGGAATGACAATAACATAACAAAACATGGGATGAGGAATGAAGATGAGGATAAAGTGAAGAGGGAAAATGAATACGGGGAAGAAAGAGGAAAGAATGGAGAGGAATGGCAATAGAATAAAACAAAATTGAATGGGAATAATGAAAGTGAGGATAAAGTGAGGACGGAAAATTAGGAAGGGAAGAAAGAGGGAGGAAAGGATAGGAATATGAATTGAATGACAGAAAAATCGAGTGTAGGGAGACGGATGGAAGAATTTATACAGGACTTACTATAGTTGGCCAGCAAGACGTCTAAAGATAAACAAACACAGATAGAAAGATTGACATATAGATAGAAAAGCAGTTAGACAGACAGACAAAAAGACAGACAGACAGACAGGGGGTTACAACAGGGAGAAGCAATAATTGACACCTTACTCTCTGTTGTATATTATAAAATCAAAATACTCTATGAATACACCGTGTACGAGTAGAATCAAAATAAACGAGTAACGATACACAAGAAATAAATACTGACTTGACAATTCGACGCCTCTATGACGCCTTGTATCTAATAATGATCACGTGTGTGTGTGTGTGTCTGTATTTAAGTGTATCTGTATGTTTTTGTAGACGTGTGTGTGTGTGTGTGTGTGTGTGTGTGTGTGTGTGTGTGTGTGTGTGTGTGTGTGTGTGTGTGTTGGACATACCCAGGGACCGAGGCCCCATAATAGTCGCAAATGAATGTCGACAGTCCTGCTGTTATCCCTCCCCCATAACCCCCCTATTCCCTCCTCCCTCTCTTTCTCTCTCTCTCTCTCTCTGTCTGTCTTTATCTCTTTCTCTTTCATTCTTTCTTATATGTATTCTTCCTTCCCCTACTGTTTATGCATCTCTCTGAATATCCACCCTATCTTCCCTTTACATTACCACCTCCCCTAATCCCCTCTTCCCATAGTAAATCCCTCCCTCGTGCCATTTCCCCTCCTTATCCTCTATTTTCTCAATTTATGGCATTCCCTTTTCCCCACTCTTTCCTCCATACATTTTCTCTCATCTCCCCTTTACTCCCTCCCTCCCTCCTAACCATCTGGCCCTCTTTATCCTACCATCTCCCCCTCCCCTCCCCTCCCCTCCCCTCTCTCACACCACCCTTCCATCCTTATCAGAGCCTATAATCCTTCCTCACCACACACCATCCTTCCTTTCACACCCTTACCTCAGCCCATAACTCTTCTTCTACCTCTGTCCCTCTCAGTGTGTCCCGTCCCCCACCCTACACCCCATCCCTTCTCACCCCAATAACCTCTTTCACCCCTCTCCATACACCCCCCCACCCCACCTCACCCCACCCCACACCTGGCAGACTCAGGGGTTAACGAGATATATGTCCCCCCCCTTGACCACACCTGTCCCCCACACCGGTTACCTTCTGATTGCGATTTATCCACGGTGACAGCTGAGAGGGATGAGTGGGGTGAGTGAGAGGGATGAATGGGGTGAGTGGGAGGGATGAGTGAGAGGGATGAGTGGGGTGAGATGAGGGATGAACAATGTGTGAGAGGGATGACAATTGTAAGATGAGAGAGATGAAAGATGTGTGAGAGGAGTAAGTAAGAGGGGGAATGAGTGGTTTGAGAGGGGTGAAGAAGATGAGTGGAGTGTGAGCAATATATGGAGTAGGAATGGAGTAAAGGGAGAATGAATGAGTGGGAAGAAGGCAAGAAGAGTTGTTATATATCGTGAAGCAAAAATGGAATGAATGGAACGCTATGAGTGAGTGGGACGTGTTACAGGAGTGAGGTGAATGAGGTGAGAGGGGATAATAATGGTTCTGAGTGGGCAAAGAATGAAAAAGGGGCAAACACAGACAACAAATAAAACCACGCAGGATCTATGAAGCTAGTGCCTACAACCAAGACAAAATTTACACACACATACACACTTCCTCCTACCCTCCTCTATATACACACACACACAAGTACACACACACACACACAAATACACCCAATTCTTCCCCCCCTCTACATACACACACACACACACACAATTTCCAGACCGACCCAGTGGCCCTCATTTCCCTTTCAATAATAATAATCAAAGACCCAAAGATCAAACCCACCCACCTTGCAATTTCCCTCACCACCAACACCTTTTGGGTACACCGGCCAGCACTGGGTGGGTACGGTCTCCTTGGTTCAGCTGGGTACACTCTTCTTTATGTATGTATGTATGTATGTATTTATGTATGTATGTGCTTCAGGTATTTTTCCCTTCTGTCCTTCTACTTTCATCCCTTGTCCCCCCCTCCTCCCCCTCGATCTCTCCCTCATGCCCTTCCCACATTACTTTAACATCTCTCTTCCCCCTCCCAACTTCTTTTAACATCTCTCCTTCCACCTAACTTTAACATCTCTCCCTCCCTTCCCACATAACTTTAACATTTCTCCCTTCCCCTTCCCACTTAACTTTAAACATCTCTCCCTCCCCTTTCCACCTTCTTTTAACATCTCTCCTCCCACCTATCCTTAACATCTCTCCTACTATCCCACCAATTTTTAACACTCATCGGTTTTCTCTTCACACTTTGTTTACTGGTGGTTCTTTCTCATTCCTTGATCACTGTTCAAAATTATTTTACTTTACTTCCTTTGATTTATAAATAACAGGATTCCAGTCGACTCAATATTAATAACTATTCACGTATCCCAATTCTTTCAAGACCGTACATAATGGTGACGTCAGCCCCATGCAGTTATTTTTAGCAATGATTTTAATTCATTACCTAAACAGCGATTAATCCACGCACATAAATCACCTCTCAGTCTCCTTTCTTACTCCATGCAAAAACTGTACCACGAACGACTGCATGGGCTATTCAAAGAGACGACCCCTTACACCCTCTCTCTTCCCCACTTACACCCTCTCCCCCCCCCCACTTACACCCTCTCCCTCCCCCCACTTACACCCTCTCTCTCCCCCTCCCCCCCATAGTCTTGCATCCCCATAAACAACACCACAAGGCTCTCACATCACAGGAGGGAGTGTGTTCAGGCAGGCAGGTAGGTGGGATAATGGTGGCCAGAATGCGATACTGAGGGCGGTGGGCATTGATAAGACGGACTGGGTGGGCATGTCTGGGGCTTCTGAGGGTACGGAGGTCAAGGTGAGGTGCCCTGGCTTTGTGAGTTTGTGTGTGTGTGTGAGGGACAGAGGAGAGAGGTGGGGGGAGATAACTTGCACATACATTTACATTTAAGTGAGATTCATACAATATACAACAATACAAACGGTCATAGTAAAAGAGAGAAAGAGAGAGAAAGAGAGAAAGAGAGAAAGAGAAAGAGAGAGAGAGAAAGAGAGAGAGAGAGAAAAAAAAAACTATCCTCTTTCTGAAGGATACAGGTGAGGTTAGAGGTCAACATCCTACGTCACCACTACTGTCTGTCCTCCTCCCTCTCTATCCACCCCTATCTTTCCTCCTCCCTCTCTATCCACCCATATCTTTCCTCCTTCCTCTATCCCCTTATCTTTACTCCTCCCTTTCTTCTCCTATTCCTTCCTTCCTTCTGGTCTCTCCATCTTTCATCCTTCCTCCCATTCCCTCCACTATCTTTTCTTGCTGTTTTCTTTTTACCTCTTCCTCTCTTCTTTCCTTCTTCCCCATTTCCCTTCATCGCCATTTCTACCCCTTCCCTCTCATCCTTCATTCCTCTTTCCTATGTTCTTCTCTACATTCACCATCTCTCGCTCCCTCTTCCTTTCTCCCGATTCTTTTCCCTTTCTTCTCCCCCTTTTTCCTCTCCATCTCCCTCCCTCTTTCCCTTCAGCTTCTCCCATTGTCCTTCCCTCATATGTCTTGCTTATCGCTTATTCGTCCACTTCTTTGTATATCACACCTCCTCCCCCTCCTCCTCCTCCTCCTCCTCCTCCTCCTCCTCCTCCTCCTCTTCCTCCTCCTCCTCCTCCTCTTCTTCCTTCCTTGTTCCTCCTCCTTTCACTTTCTTCCTCGCTTGTTCCTTCCCTTCTTATTCCTATATCCCCCTTTTATTTCCCTGTTGCATTTTCCATCTTTCCTCCAAATTATGTCAGGAAACAGAACCAAATAAACAAAAATAATGGTGGCCTGTTGCTTGGAATAATTTTGAGGAATCAATTACTTCAGATTAACCAACACTTTTCTAACACCTTAATACTACAATGGTATCTCTTTTTTTCTTATTTGTTTTCTAAGAGTAGGTGGAGAGGAGCCTTCTACTTTATTATTCTTTCCCTCGCACTGCATAGAAAACTAGATTGTATTCCTTAATTATTCAGAAAGCCTCGTGGAGACCGAATGACCTGTTGCCGTTTGAAACTCCTGTGTAATCCATCTTAAGGACTCTGTGATCGTGTATGATAATTGGAGACTTCTGATTCCTCCTGACTATACCACGAAACAAGCTCCTTCCATGTAGGTGGTGTTTCGTGGCAATATATGAAGGACTCGTATACCTCCAATATTCTGACTACATCACAGGGTCCCTGAAGCATATTATTCACCTCTCTTACATTCCTCTTTCATCTTTGCCCTCTCTCTCTCTCTCTCTCTCTCTCTCTCTCTCTCTCTCTCTCTCTCTCTCTCTCTCTCTCTCTCTCTCTCCTCTCCAGTCAAGGGTCAGTCTGCCCTTCCCCTCATTATCCTCGTTAAGCCTACCTTATTGTGGCCTCTCCCTTATTTCTCATTTCCCTCACGTGTCTCTCCTCTCCTCGCTTCCTCCCTCCCTCCCTCCCTCCCCCGCTCTGTAGTTCCCTTGCTTGTATTATTCATCTCTCTATCTATCTATCTATCTCCCCTTCTTACTTACTTTTCTAATCTTCCTTTCACTATTATCTCATTTCACCTCTCTGTTTTCCCTTTCCTTTCCCTTCCTCTTCTCTCGTTCCTACCTCTCATTCTTCCTCTCTTCCTTCTTTATTCCTTTTGTTTACATCCTCTTTTTTGTCTAGTCCCGTCTCCTCTTCATCCTCTCTTTTTAATTTGCTCACTTTCTTATCTTTGCTCTTCTCCGTTTCTCTCATTCATCTCTCCCCTATCCTTGTGTCTAAAATTTTCTCCTCCAGTCCCTTCCTTCGTCGCTCTTTCTTCCTCTTCCCTTTCTCTGGTATTATCCACTTGTCTCTCATTCTCATTCCTTCCCCTCTTGCTCGTATTTTTCTCTTCCTCCCTCCTTCTCATCCCTTTATCACCACGTCTTTTCTATCCCTCTGTCTTCCTATCTTACATCACTAATTTGCATAATCCCTTTCTCTCGCTTCAGTTACTTGCTTCTATCTTGCATCCACATGCTCTCTCTCTCTCTCTCTCTCTCTCTCTCTCTCTCTCTCTCTCTCTCTCTCTCTCTAACAGTCACTCAACTTCAGTCGGTTCCTTTCACAAAATTATATCAGCTAAATTTTACACATACAACTCTCGGACTCTTGCTTCGCCGTTCCCACCACTTCTCTTCCTCTTCCTCCTTCCACTTCCTTCCTCCTTTTCCCTCTTCCTCTCCTTTTGGTCTATCTCTACACTTCCATTCCACGACTCTTTATCCTAATTATTCACTCATCTTAAAGGAAGAACCTCTTTTTAGAAAATGGAATGGTTACTGATTCCTTCAAACTATACCAGGAAACAAATCACCTCGATATTACTAATAGTGAATCAGTTTCGTTACGTAGGTTGGAGTAATCGATTTCCCTCAAAATTCACCAACAAGCGAGTCTTCCCAAAATTAAAAAAAAGACTAATAGGAGACTACCAAGTTCTCCAATCTGTCCCCCTTTAAACAAGAAGCAATTATAATTATGAGGGAATTATTGTGGTGTGTGGAAAAATTATAAGGAATCCGTATCATTCATCATTTCCCAGATACTGTATAATTCCAAAAGTCACACAACATCCTCTACTCTCTTCCTCACTTCCCCCATATAGCCTCGCCCCCTCTCCCCTCGCTCCCTCCCCCCATTGTCCTATCCTCCCATCCTTGCCTCGTTCCTACCTACTTCCTTCCTCATTATAGCCAGCCAACCCATTCCTCCACCCATTACCCTCGGCCTAAATGGGACGCCAATTACCGTATGCTAATATTTTTCTCCTGAGTAATGGGTGGGTCAGTTTTATGATGGGAGAGAGATGGTGGAGGGTGAGGAGGAGAAGAAAGATGGAGGTGAGGAGAGGGAAGATGGAGGTGAGAAGGAAAGAAAATGAGAGAGAAGGTGGAGGAGGATGTGGAGAGAGAATGTGGAGGGTAAGAAGGAAAGAAAAATGAAAGAGAGAAGGTGGAGGGTGAGGATGAGAGATAATTTGGAGGGTAAGAAGGAAAGAAAAATGAGAGAGAGAAGGTGGAGGAGGAGGAGGAAAGGGAAGATGGAGGTGAGAAGGAAAGAAAATGAGAGAGAAGGTGGAGGGTGAGGAGGAGAGAGAATTTGGAGGGTAAGAAGGAAATAAAATGGGAGAGAAGTGGGGGAGGATGAGGAGAGGGAAGATGGAGGTGAGAAGGAAAGAAAATTGGAGAGAGGTGGGGGAGGATGAGGAGGAGAGGGAAGGTGGAGGTGAGATGAGAGAATGTGGAGGGTAAGAAGGTGGAGAATGAGGAGGAAAATGGAAGGAGTGAGCGTGGGACTTGGAGAAGCTGAGCTGGAGGAAGGGAAGGAGGGAAGGAGGGAAGAAGGGAAGAAGAGAAGGAGGGAAGAAGAGAAGGAGTGAAGAAGGGTGTACCCGAGTGACCAAAGACCAACAAACCTTCATCCCACCTCAGCATCTCACTCAAAATGTCTTGAAAATCCCATTCTTCTAAGTGTGAAAATCTACGGATAAAACCACCAAATGTTCATCTCCCTTCCTCTATCACACGCCATCTCTCTCTCTCTCTCTCTCTCTCTCATTCCACTTCTCTACCTCCCTCCCTATCACATCCTCCCTGTCTCACGCTTCTCCTCCCTCCCTCCTCTCTCACGCCCGCCTTCCCTCCCTTGCAAGCAGTGTGTCGTGAAAACATTTAATCTCTATCATTTCTCCCTTGTCGCCACCGGGTAATTGAAACACTTTGCCTTGATGCCGAGTTAAGCCTGGGATCTGATCTCACTTTCTCCATGGATACCTTTCCCTACTTCCCTCCCTCCCTCCCTCTGGTTCTTTTTTCCTTACCTCTGTTCCAACCTCCCTAACCCCTTTCTTTCCCCCCTCCCTCCCTCCCCATCTCCCCGACTCCTCCTTTACATCCCTTCCTCTCTCCCTCCCTCTATTCCCACCTCCCTAACCCGTTTCTTCCTCACTTCATCCCTCCTTCGTTCTTTTCCCACATCCCTAACTTCTTTCTCTCTTCCTCACTTCTTGCCTAGTTACCTCCTTCTCTAACTCGCTACCTTGCTCTCTCCCTCGCCTCCTGACTCTTAAATAAGCCCCTTCCCTTCCCCCTCCCTTGATGTTTACCTCAATCTTCCACCTTCCCTAGATATCCCCTTCCTCCCCCCACCACCCACCACCCCCTTCTCTCTGAATACCCCTCATCCATTACTCTTTCCCTCCCTCTTTTCCTGTTTCTCTCCCTCCTTTCCTGCTCCCCCATTCCTTTCCTGACTTTCCCTGATTCACTCCCCCAGTAACTAACTAACTAACTCTCTCAGAAATAATTAACCATTTGTTGAGTGAGAGTACCGCACGTTGGAGGGTTTGTGTTTCCCTCTCAGTGCTGCTTCCTTCTCTTTTCATACATTGGAAGGCTATTTATTCCTCCAAACCATCCCAGGAAACGAATCACTACCATAAGACTCTAATATGGGGATCTGTTTAGTGGCATAGGTTGGAGGAATCAGTAACCCTCTCAGTCTATCGTCAAAAGTTTCTCCCCTTAATATAAAAGGACCTTGTGATTGATCGTGTACAGGTGGCTTTTAATTCCTCCTGACTACACCATGAAACAAACAAACTCCCCCAACATAGGATATGAGGTGTTGTTGTTTCGTGGTCATATATGGAGGACTCAGAAACCTACAATTTGCTTCTGGACAATGAGGATATATTTCTACTCACTCCAACAATATCGTCTGGGGTTGGTATAAGCAAAATATCAATGACGTAATATATTTGTGGCTTTACTGAATTATTTGGGTATTTAGCTTTCAAATATCTTAATAATAAATAATTACTTCTTTTCGACAAGTAAAAACGGCTGATGTTAGTCGAAATAAAATTAAGATAGTTTGTTTTTGTTGTTATTGTTGTTGAGGTTAAGAGTTAAATGGTAAGAGAATTGTAGGCTATAGATTACTCCAAAGTTTCCAAACAATGCCACGAAACATATTAATATCGTCAGTAAAGTGGATATAAAGTTTGTTTTCTGGTACGTGGGTGGAGGAATCAATAGCCTTCAATTCCCAGACACGATACGACCCTTTAATTAATTGGATATCGCCTATAAAATGTACAGTCACTAAAAATAATATGTGTCCTGCCCTTTATGCTTAAAATGTGATCAAAAGGAGGGGAGGACGTGAGGGAGAGGTGGAGGAGGGAAGGGAGGGGAGAGGAGAGGAGAGGGGAGTGAAGAGGGAAGGGGAGGAGTAACAGAGGATAGAAGAAAGAACATTGATAGAGAAGAGGTGGAAATGTATAGTTGTGTTTTCTTGCCCATAACAATAATAAATAATAAATAATAATAATAATAATAATAATAATAATAATAATAATAATAATAATAACAATAATAACAATAATAATAATAGTAATAGAGGTTTCTATTTCTTATTGACGATACAAAGAAGAGGTCGTTCTTTTACCAAAAATTTAATTGTATCATCAGAAAGCAAATTACCATTCCAGTTTCGTCGACTCACTTTTAACTCAACCATTCAATATTAATTCAGAGCCTTAAGGTGTAATCTATGGCTGGTGAATTGAAGGGCTATTAATTCCTCCCAGATAAGACACAAAACAGACCCGCTACTTGTATACTGAGGTAGTGTTCTGTGTTTCCTGACATAGGTTGGAGAAATCAATATTATTCCAATTTACCCACGAGAGATATGACTACTTTAACTATCAGATAAACTTGTCCACTCTATATACAATCTAGTAGTGTATTAATTAAGGCCTCTAGAACGAAATATCCCTTGACTTTTGCTACAGCTTCCTCCAAACTATGCCAGGAAACGAATCACTTCAATATAAAAATCGAGGATTTGATTAATAGGATAATTTGGAGGAATCAATAGCCCTCCAAACTACAACTCCCCTCCCCCCCTATAAGGCATCTTGAACGAATGATTTGCGAATCTTGACTCGTTTCTGGCGAGTGTTGTTGATGGTACGAATCTGGTCTGAACTACTCCTGGGAAATGGATGGAGAGAAATATTTCCTTAGCGCCCCTATCTCACTCCCATTTATCTCTCTTCCTCCTCCTCCTCCTCCTTTCTTTGCTTCCTCCTATTCCCTTCTTTGTTTCTTCCTCATCCTTTCTTCTCGTTTTCTCCTCCTCCTCCCTTCGCTTCCTTTTCCTCCTTCTTTCTTTCCTTCGACTCCTCCTATTCCCTTAGTTGTTTTCTCCCTCCTTTCTTTTTGTTTTCTCCTCCTCCTCCTCCTCCCTTCGCTTCCTTCTCCTCCAACAGTGAGAGTAGAGATGAGTTGGAGAGAGAGAAAGAGATGAGTGGGGAGGGGATGAAATGAGTGGGAGAGAGGGGAAAGAGAGGAGGTGAGAGGGAAAAGGGGAGAAGATAGATAGATAGATAGATAAGACAGATAGAGAGATATATGAAGGGAAGAGAAAGAGAGAGATGAAGGTAAGAGAAAGAAAGAGAAAGAGGTGAGTGAGATGATAAGAAAGGAGTACAAATAGAATTAATCTCTATTATTATACATCAATAATGTCCTATATCACTTTATATAGATAGTCCCTGGCGACCCAACCAATATTATTATCACCTATAAAGGAGGGAAGGAGGTACAGTGCTGGTAAAACTGAAGCAAATGATTCCTCCAAACTATTCCAGGCAACAGGACACCATTATTTTTGTTACTCTAACCCTGTTTCCTGGCATACTTTGGAGGCGCTCTAATCAAGGCGCTCTAATATATATTTAAATATATAGATAAATGAATAGAGTTAGAGGGTGGAGAGGGAGGGAGAGACAGAGAGAGAGTGGAGGGAGTGTGAGGGAGAGACAGAGAGAGAGTGGAGGGAAAGTGGAGGGAGTGTGAGGGAGAGACGGAGGGAGAGTGGAGGGAGAGTGGGGGGGAGAGGGAGGGAGAGACAGAGAGGTAGTGGGGGGGAGAGGGAGAGGGAGAGACAGAGAGAGAGAGAGAGAGAGTGAGTGGGGGAGAGAGGGAGGGAGAGACATAGATAGAGTGGGGGGGAGAGGGAGGGAGGTGAAGGGAGAGGGCTGACAGGGCTTTAAACAGCTTGTGTGTATAATTAGAGCAATATGTCAGGCTGTGTCTGTTGCTTGAGCTTCCCCTCTCACCCCTCTCATTTCTCCTCCCCCTCTCATCCATTCACTTCTTCTCTCCCTCTCACCCCTCTCATTTTTATTTTTACTTAACACAGTGGTATTCTCCCTCCTTCCCTTCCTTTCATTTCTGTCTACCTCTTCCTCCTTCTTCCTGATTTCTCTCTCTTTCACAGCATTTTCTCTTCTTCCTTGTTCTTCATTCTCCCTATCTCTATCTTTCTATTTCCTTCTCCCACCCTTCCCCTTTCGTCCCTCCTTCCCTTCCCCCTCTTTCTCTTCCTCCTCCCTCTCCCTCCCTCCTCCCTCTCCCCCACTTCTTAACAGACGTCATATATTGCCCCTGATTTATGCCCTTCTTGTACTTAATTTCCTCTTGTCACTTTGTTTATATTTCCAGCCTTCAGACACCTAATTGTACTGGTTGGAATGTATGTGTGTACGTCTGCCTGTGTGTGTGTGTGTGTGTGTGTGTGTGAGTACGTATACATTCTGATTTGTTTATCTATACATTCGTCCACTAATCCTTCATTCGATAAAATTATTCAGAAAAACATTAATATATCCAAAGTTATATTCAGGTATGTTTCTAAATGCTTGTCTCTGTGCCAATCGAGTTTCCAAAGTTAAAATGCTTATTGGTTCCCTCAAACTCAGTCAGGAAACAGACTGCCCCTGTATACGAATAGGGAATCTGTTATGTAGCATTGTCTGGAGGAATACATTGCCCTCAAGTTACCCGATAAGAGAGTAGTTTATAAAATACAAGAATGATGGTTGAAAGTTGCTCAGTGTTGTGACAAACGACTGGAAAACTACAAAACAAAACTTGTATACAAACTCTGACTCCTGACTGTACACCCAAAGAGATATTACGACAAAATTCCAGTCATTAAAAATACCTTAAGAATAATAAACGAAAAAATACACAACCACACATACACACACACACATACACAGACACACACACAAACAGCCCTCAAGTCAACGAGAAAATGTGTGGGACGAAATGTATAGAAGGAAAGCAGCAGGTTCTTGGAAAAGCTATATAGCAATGGAAAAATGCACCCCAGACTCCTGCTCTCAAACCCACCAGCCTCTCCACTCTCTCACTCACCCACTCGCTCACTCGTTTGCTCGCTCACTCACTCACTCACTCACTCGCTCACCCGCTCACTCACTCGCTCACTCACTCACTCACTCGTTTGCCCGCTCACTCACTCAATTCCTCACTCTTTTATTCACTCACTCGTCCATTCACTCAATTACTTACTCACTCACTCTAGTACTCGCTCACCCACCCACTCACTCACCAACCAACAAATAAGAGTCAGTGAAGCCGAGGTAATCTGTTGTGGGCGAAATGGAGGGCTAGTTATTCCTTCCAACTATATTACAACGACAAAACACACGGTGGGAGGAAGAGGCGACGGGGAAGGCAAGGGGAAGGGGAAGGGAAGGGAAGGTGAGGGGAAGGGAAGGTGAAGGGGTAAGGTAGTGGGGGAAAGGGTAAGGCAGTGGGGGAAGGGGTAAGGCAGTGAGGGAAGGGGTAAGGCAGTGAGGGAAGGGGTAAGGCAGTGGGGGAAGGGGTAAGGTTGTGGGGGAAAGGGTAAGGCAGTGGGGGAAGGGGGAAGGCAGTGGGGGAAGGGGTAAGGCAGTGGGGAAGGGGTAAGGCAGTGAGGGAAGGGGATATGGAAGAGATGGAAGGGAGGAGAGGAGGAATGGAAAAGAAAGGAGGGGGTATGGAAGAGAATGGAAGGAGAATGGAAGTGAAGGAAGGGAGAATGGATTAGAAAGGAGGGAGAATGGAGGGGAAATGGAAGAAAAGGGAGGGGGAATGGAATAGAAAGAAGGGAGAATGGAAGAGAATGGAGGGGGAATGGAAGAAAAGGGAGGGGAAATGGAAAAGGAGAGAGGAAATTGAAGAAAGGGGGAAAGGTTAAAAGCAGAGAGGTGAGGAGAAACGAAAGACAGGGAACGGAGAGAGGAAAGGGAGAAAGGAAGAGAGGAGAGGGAGAATGGAAGAGAGAGAAAGGTAGAGAAACGAGAGGGAAGAAATGAAGAAGAAGAGACAACATGAGTGGAGTGGAGTGGAGTGGAGGGAGGGTCCATTCTTTCTCTCCGTCCCCAATCAGAGTGGACAGTGGTCAGCTTTCCTAATGAGACAATTGGGTGGTTGGAGTATGTGTCCACCCACCTCGATTGTTCTCCCCTTCCTCACTCCTTTCCTTTCTCATTCTCTTTCCTTTCTCATTCTCTTTCCTCTCTCATTCTCTTTCCTCTCTCATTCTCTTTCCTCTCTCATTCTCTTTTCTCTCTCATTCTCTTTCCTCTCTCATTCTTTCCTCCTCTTTTTTTTTCTCTCTCTCTTTCCTTGCTTCCCATCCTCCTTTCCTCTCTCTCTACTCCTTCCCTCCTCCTTTCCTCTCTCTCCTTCCCTCCTCTTTTCCTCTCTCTCTCTCTCCTTGTTTCCCATCCTCCTTTCGTCTCTCTTTCCTTCCCTCGCTCCCTCCTTTCCTCTCTCTCTCCTCCCTCCCTTCTCCTTTCCTCTCTCTCTCCTTCTCTTTCATGTCCTCTCCCTCCTTACATCCCTTCATCTTTCTCTCTCTTTTCAATTTATTTCCCTCCCTCTTTCTCCCTACTTCTCATTCCATGCTCTCCCGCTTTCCTTCCTTCCCTCCCTTTCTCCCTTTTCTTAATATTTTCTCTCCCCCACTTCTCTCTTTCTCTCCAATCAAGTGTGTAGATACATTGCTTCACTACTCTCTCCTCCTTCCCTCTCCTCATCTTTTGCCTCTTTCCTCCTTCCCTCTCCTCATCTTTAGCCTCTTTCCTCCTTCCCTCTCCTCATCTTTAGCCTCTCTCCTCCTTCCCTCTCCTCATCTTTTGCCTCTTTCCTCCTTCCCTTTCCTTTCTTCATTTTCTGCATTCATCTTCTTTCTATAACCTCATCTTCTGACTCTTTCCTCCCTCCCTTCCTCCCTCTCTCCCTTACATTTCTCCTCCATTTAACTTTCCTTTATCTTCCCTCACCTTTTGACTCTTTCCCCCTTCCCTCCCTCCCTTACTCGTAAAGCCTCTCTTCTTCTTCTCTCTCATTTTCTCTCCTGTTTACCTCTTCGTCTCTTCCTTTTTTTTTTTTTTACCCTAATGGCTTACTTTTCATATTCACTTCCCTTCTCACTTCCCTCCTTCTCTCTCTCCTCCTCTTCCTCCTCTCCCTCTCCCTCTCTCCTCCTCCTCCTCCTCCTCCTCCTCCTCTCCCTCTCCCTCTCCCTCTCCCTCTCCCTCTCCTCCTCCTCCTCTTCTCTAGACCGAGGGAGTGAATTTGGGAAACATTTTTACACCCGTGTAATTTGTCCGTGTTGTCTCATTTGGGTTTGGCACAGTTTCAAATATGTGGTAACATTTTCGTGTTCGCAACTATTTACACACACACACACACACAAACACACACACACACACACACACACACACACACACACACACACACACTCACACTCTTTCTTTCTCATTCTCTATCTCTCTCTCTAAAAACATACCGAATTTTTTTAAGGTCTGAATGACGGGCCAGTGAACAAGAAACAAAACAACAAAAATTATGGAGAAAATAATCAGACAATAAATACAACAAGAAAGTGATACAAGGACTAGAAACATGAGACAAAACAGAAAGAGGGAAAACCAAAAAGAGAGAAACAGATAAATATGAGAGAGAGAGAGAGAGAGAGAGAGAGAGAGAGAGAGAGAGAGAAAGAAAGAGAGAGAGAGAGAGACGAACCCAGGAGACGAGATATGAGAGCCGAGAAATGTGGTAGGACCGCTGGATATTACTTTATGGCGTACCTCAAGTTGTAGACTCCACCACGAAGCACATAGACAGATACACAGACACACACACAGCCAGACACACAGCCAGACAGACACACAGACACACAGCCAGCCAGTCAGACAGTTCCTCCTCCCTCTGCTGCTTCGTCTGTCTGTCTGTCTGTCTGTTTGTCGGTAGTGGAGGGAAAATGCCAACGTCAGGGAAAATGCCAATACGAAGGTAAAATGCCAATAGGAGGGTAAAATGCCAACATGAGGTATTTTTGGTTCATACTGGTGTACAAGAGAATTTGTTTGGTATATGTTAAACGAAAAATGCCATAATGGTTCTATTGTACATACATAAATGAAAATCTGTATCAGGAGAAATTATAAGTCTACATTAGTTAACATTCAGGGAAATTACAGCTATGAGAATTATGATATAAATGCAAATATTGGTACCGTATACTGGAGGAAACGTGAAGAAAATGTTTTTGTGACGAACTTCAAGTCGATAATTGTATACTGCAAAGGATTATAATAATTTCTGGAATAAAAAGCCGATGTTAATGTGCATAAGAGATGATAATACCAATGTTAGAAATAATGCCATAATTGGTATGTGTGAAGCTAGTAATAATAAACACATTTAATACGTCAAATACAAATATCAATAACAGAAGTGAAAGTTAACAATGATATATTTCAAGGGGCGTGTGATAATTTGATCAAATGTGAAGTTACAGATTCCTCCAAACTATAGCAGGAAACAAGCGACTTGAGCGATGCAGAAGCAACTTTGTTTCTTGATGGAACTTGGAGGAATCAATATCCTTCAACAAATCTCCCACAGCATCACACCTAAAGGTAATATGCCAACTTCAATGAAAATGCTAAAATTAGTATATAATTATGCAGGGATAAAATATTGCCAATACAATGGTCTTAAGGAGGAAAAAATCGTGTGCATGGAGGAAAGATACCAGCAAGAAATTTACGAACATTATAATTATGACTATAATATATACATCGTGAAGAATACCAGTGTTTGGAAAAATATTAACAAAAGCATCATAGTAAATACGCTTAGGGAATAAATAATTACATTGCTTACTCCTAGGTCTTAGCTTATTCTCTCTTCTGTTTCTTTCTCCTCCTATTATATACTACTTTACAATGTCTACCAATTACAGCTTTACAACTTTACTTTTCATCGTCGTCGTCTTCCTCCTCCTCTTCCACACTGTTTGACGAGTTACAGCTTCACCACCACAACCACTTCTTCCTCCTCGTATGTAGCAATTGGTCTAATATTGCTATAGTATAATGTCCTTTGTATTCCTTTGCACTCCTCTTCGTTTTTCTCCTCCACCTCCTCTCTATATACAGTACTTCTTTGCATTCATCCTCCTCATCATCAACCACTTCGTTCTCCTCCACCTCCTCCTCATCATCATCAACCACCTCCTCCTCCTCATCATCATCATCATCAACCACCTCCACCTCCACCTCCTCCTCCTCCTCCTCCTTCCTTATATACCAAGTAGTTGGTGGACACATTAATGTCTGGTTTGGGCCCTTCTGGTCTCACACTGACGGCGTTCACATTTGAGTGGAGAGGTGGCCACGTCAGTCACAACTTTCTACAAATCGTTCGGAAGGTCCAAAAGATAATCCCTGTTCTTTGTCAGTAAAACGAAATATGTAGTTGTTGACAAGTAGTAGTTGACAAAAATAAGTAGCACAAAAAGTAGTGTACGAGTATAATGTCAAGTTGTGTGGATGTTTTGTTTTTTTCTTACCATTTGTTTTTATTCCATGATATTGTGAACTAGTTAATGTTTTTGGTGACATAGTGAATGTTGTGATGATCATGTCAATAGGTACAAAGTATTATAAAAGGTTAAGATTAATAATGGAGTGTTGGTATATATACAAAACTACATAATTATACTCTACGTAATAGGGATCTGTACGGTAGTGGGCAATATTTGGTGGTTTATAAATATTTATATATACAGAAATTAGAGTTAAGGGGAGAATCTCTATTTGGTAAAGTTGAGGATTTCCCGGTACTGATTCTTCAAAACTCTCCAAAAACCAAAATGTTACTAATAGGTGAACTGTTTAATTATATAGTTTGGAGGATCCACTAGTCCTTCAATTTACACACACACACACACACACACACACATACACACACAAATAAAATAAAAATAATAATAGATAAATAAATTGTTCTCTCATTAATAGATGACAAGGTGCGGCATAACATTTATACACAGCAATAAATCTTATGTTCACTATCAATTTATTCACTTTGCTTTTAGTTAATGGGGATTTGGCTTTCTGTTCTCGACATATTGAACGTATGTGTGTGTGTGTGTGCATGATTTTTTACGGGTTGCACGTATGACTATCTGCGTGGGAAACTTTGGTGTGATTGGGAGCTTGTATACAACATGTGATTACCATCGTGTGTTGTGCTGGGAATGTGTGCGTGTAAGAGATCCATTCCCATTCAAGTGAGTTTTGCACATGTGTGTGAGTATGAGTGCTTCTCGTGTGACTATGTGAGTTTGTCCTGTGTGTTTGGGGGGGGGGGGAGAGAGGGGGGGGAAGGAGCTTGGACTGAATTTTAGTTAATGAATACGATAGTGTGTGTGTGTATGGAGAGGGAAGGAGCTATTGAATGTGTGTGTGTGTGCATTCCTTTTTTTGTAATGTGTGTGTGAGTGTGTGTGTGCGAGCGTGTATATTCTTCCTGTAAATATGTGCGTCTGAGTTTACATTTCTCCCATGTGTGTGTGTGTGTGTAAGGCAGGAGGTCTGAGTAGGTCCAAACAGGCTGGGAAGGAAGGCGGTCAATACGGAGCGACAGATTAAATTCTTTAGAAAGGTTACCTGGTGGGGAGGTCTGGGTAAACTCTCACGGGGGGAGGGAGGAAGAGGAGGAAGGAAGGAGAGAAAAAGTGAGGGAGGGAGGGAGGGAGGGAGGGAGGAAGGAAGGAGAGAGGAAGGAAGCAGGGAGAGAGGAAGCAGAGTGAGAGGAAGGGAGAGAGGAAGAAAGGCAGAGGGAGAGGAAGAAAGGTAAGATGAGGCAGGGAAAAGAAGAGAGAGTATGGAGAGAGGAAGGAAGACAGGAAGAAAGGTAGATGAGGCAGGGAAAGGAGGGGGGGAGTAGAGAGAGAGGAAAGATAGGTAGAGAAGGTAAGGAAAAGAAGAGAGAGTATGGAGAGAGGAAGGGAAGGTAGAAGAGGTAATGAAATGATGAGGGAGAAAGGAGGGGAAGGCAGAGGAGACAGGGAGTGAATAAGGGAAAGAAAATGAGATAAAGGAGGGATAGAAGGAAAGAAGTGAAAAAATGGGTGGAAGGAAGGAAGGCAGGGAGAAAGGGAAACGAAGGAGGAAGAAGGAAGGATGAATTGAGAAGAGGGAATGGGGGGGAATGACAGAGAGAAAGACAAGGAAGAAGAAGAAAAAAGAAAAAGAAGTAAAAGAAGTAAAAGAAGAAGAAGAAGAAGAAATGAAACTGTAAATAGAAAGAGGGGAAGGGAAATGGAAGCAGGAAAGAAACCTGAATGAGTTGGCGAGATTGAAAGGAAGGAAGTATTGAAAGACCCAAGGAAAATAAGAAACGAAAGAGCGAGGGAAAATAAACAAGAGAGAGAGAGAAAAAGAGAAAAAAAGAGAAGAGAGAGAGAGAGGAAAGAGAGAAAAAGAGAGAGAGAGAGAGAGGAGAGAGAGAGAGAGAGAGAGAGAGAGAGAGAGAGAGAGAGGGCGTTACCACTTGTAAATATTTCGTGGTTTGTGTTCCTCTCTTACCCCACTCAACCTCTCACACACGACCCTCCTCACACACACACACACCCTCTCACACACAAACCCTCTCACACACACCCTCTCACTAGTGTCCCTCTCCATTCCTACAACTCTCCTCCTCATTCACACACACTCTCCTCCAAAGGAAAGAAGACATATATATACTGTATGTATATATATAAACAGACAGACAGGCAGACAGACAGACAGACAGACAGACAGACATTCATACGTACGGACCAGTGGTGTTTTGCGTGAGAGAGAGAGAAAGAAAGAAAGAGAGAGAGAGAGAGAGAGTAAGGAAAAGGGGAAAAAGAGATAGGATTGAAAGAGAGAGGACAATGGGAAGAATAATGAAAGATGGAAAGGGGAAATTTGGTGATGAAAGAAGGAGGAAAAGAAGTAAAAATAGCATAGAAAAACGAAGAAAACAGAAAAAGAAGAGAAAAAGAAAACAGGAAACGAAGTAAAAAAAAAAAACAATTTATATATATGTATATGAAAAAATACTGAAAATAATTAAAATAGCTAATGGGACGCGAGAGTGAAGAGATATAACAATTAACCAGTCAGCAATAAGAGTCAAAACCCCCATAGCGTCTGGGACAAATTTCAACCCTATAATTATACGCCACGGGCAATTTCTTTCATTTTATTGGCCAGTAATTTACCTACGCCTGTAAAGTTCTTAGTCTGACCAGCGTTAATTTTTTTTTTCCAATATACGGTAATGAGTCGAGGGGAGGAAGGGCAGAAATTTCAATTACTATTCTCTAATCTAAAATGTTCTGTAAGAGAGAGAGAGAGAGAGAGAGAGAGAGGAAGGATGCTGGAGTGGAGAGGGGAATGAAGGCTTTTTGGTAAGGAGGGAAGGAAGGGTTACTGGAGTGTGGGAGGCAGAGATTGGAGGGAGGAAGGGAGGGATACATGGGTGCTGGAGAGAGAGAGTGAGAGAGAGAGAGAGAGAGAGAGGTGGAAGGGGAGGGAGGGATGGGTGCTAGAGAGAGAAAGAAAGGAAGGGGGGACGAGGGGGGGGGGGCACCTCTCATTGGCATTTGTCCGAGTTATTCTCCAGATTGGACTCGCCCCTGCCCGGCATTAAGATGACCGGACTCAAACTGACAACACGCTCAGACCTGGCTAATTAAAGGAAGGGAAAGAAGGGGGAAGAAGGGAGGGAAGGGGAAGAAGGGGGAAGGTGTAGAAGGGGGGGAAAGGGTAAAAGGGGGGAAGGGGAAGAAGGGGGAGAGGGAAAGGGAAGGGAGGGGGAAATGAAGGGAGGGGTGAGGAGGCAAGAGAGGGGTAAGCAGGAGAGAGAGAGAGAGAGAGAGAGAGAGAGAGAGAGAGTGTGTGTGTGTGTGTGTTACTGGTCAAGCCTGTGGTGAAGCGCGTCTAGACCACAACACATTGTGAAGTCCATTGTCTGTTTGTATGTCAGTCCTGCGGTCCCTCCATCATTCCTTCCTTCCTTCCTTCCTTCCTTCCTTCCTGTCTGTCTGTCTATCTGCTCGTCCTCTCCATCCGGTCATTGCTTCTGTCTGTGTGTCTGTCTCTCGGAGTTCGTTTGTTCCAGTGATTCTAAAACAGAGAATCAATTAATTGGGTCCCATTGGAAAAAAATGTAATCTAAATTGTAATCTAAGAGAATTAATTGTATAAGGAAAATCAGTCAGAGGAGAAACAACAAACGGGGAAATATTTATATACACTGTAAACTGTGTATATATAAACTAAAAGAAATACCAATATAATATACAGTATACAGCTAAGAGGGTGGTCACTAATTAACTATTCACAAAAACGGCTCCTTCAGACTTAATCCTGTTTGGGAAGGATATTATGGACTTAAAGGCAAGGACGTCTAAACATTGGTTTGTGTGGCTCACCTTCCACTAAAACTAACAGGATCTGTTCCTCGGTTTTCTGGTTTAGTTTCTGTTTTCTTACACCAAAGTTCATCAAATGCAAGTTACAGTACACGACTCACTGAACTTTTATTTGTCTTTCCATTTACCTGGAAATTATATATAAACAACTACAGCTGAAAAAGTATAATGGTGAATTAATTACAAGAAGAAAACAATTAAAAAAATGAGTGGAAAGAATTGAGGAAACTTAGAATCACGAGGGAAGGAATGTGACCTTTGACTCTGAGATCCACTGGTCTGATTTTTCTCCTTCTGTCTGCCTTTCTGTTTGTAGGTTTTCTGTCTGTATGTCAGTCCTTTCATCTGTCTTACTATTGTCTACGTTCTCTCTCTCTCTCTCTCTCTCTCTCTCTCTCTCTCTCTCTCTCTCTCTCTCTCTCTCTCTCTCTCTCTCTCTCTCTCTCTCTCTCTCTCAGCTCCCCCTTCCATAATCTCATAATCTCCCTTTTATTTTCCTCGCATAAGGAATAATGGTGGCAAGTGCAATAAAGAAGGGGATAGGAGGGAGGAGAGAAAGAGAGCGATTGAGGGAATGATAAATGAGAATGTGTGGTGACAAAGAGAGAGAGAGAGAGAGAGAGAGAGAGAGAGAGAGAGAGAGAGACAGAGAGAGAGAGAGAGAGAGAGAGAGAGAGAGAGAAAGGAAATATGCAATGAAGAAATAGGATGATAAACTATGATGATTTTAGAATATGCGATCCTAACAACGAAGAAGAGAGAAAGAGAGCGAGAGAAGAATAAAGGTGGGGATAGGGGAAATGAAAAAAGAAAAGCGAAGAAACAAAAAGAAAGAATATATGAAGGAGAATAATGGAAGAAGTACAGTATGATGAAAGAATGTAAAGGAAAGAAGAGGAACAGGAAAAATAGAGTGAGTGAAAAATATAGAGTTCAGAGAAAGAGGTTTGAAGAAAAAGAAGGAAAAAACAGAATAAAAGAAAAAAAAAAGAAAGGAACAGGGTGAGGAAAAATTAGTAAAGAAAGAGTGAGAAAGAAATGATAAAACATGGATAGACTGGAAGAAAGTAAAGAAGAAGAGAAAAAATGGAAGAATGGTGAGAAGGAAAAACAAAGAAGTGGCCAGAGCAAAGGAATGGACAGAAAGAAACGGAGATAAAAGAACGTAGGGAAGAAATAAGTGAAAAGAATAAGAGAGAGAGAGAGAAATATATATATAAAAAATGGGAAACGTGACACAAAGGAAGAGAGAAAAAGGGAAAGAGAAAGAGAGAAGAGAAATGAGGCAGAAGGAGAGAAAAACTAGAGAGATGGAAGAAGGGAGAGAGAGAGGAAGGAAGAGAGAGAGGGAGGGAGGTAGGAAAGATGATGGAGAGAGAGAGAGAGAGAGAGAGAGAGAGAGAGAGAAAGAGAGAGAGAGAGAGAGAGAGAGAGAGAGAGAGAGGGTAACATAAGGAGTGTCTGAGGCAGCCAGGGTGTGGTGTCATGGAGGTGATTGAGGGGAAAAATAAAGGAGGAAGTGGCTGAGGGGAGAAGACAGATGGAAGGGGAGAATGGAGGGAGGGAGGGAGTGGAGTAGAGGGGGAGAGTGGAGTGGAGAGAATGGAGGAGGTAGAGAGGGAGATAATGGGGGAAGTATAGGGAGAATGGAGGGAGGTAGAGGGGTGGAGTGGAGAGAATAAGGGGAGGTAGAGGAAGAGAGAATGGGGAATGAATGGGGGGATTAAGGCTGAGGGGAGATAGTTTGGGGGTAGCAAAGAAGGGAGAATAGAGTGGAGAGAATGAGGGTGGTAGAGGGGGAGAGAATGGAGGGAAGAGGACGAAGTAAGTAGAAGGGGAGAGGATGGTGAGAGAGAGGGGCTGAGTGGGAGAGGATGGTGGGAGAGAGAGAGAGGCTGAGGGGGAGAGGATGGTGGGAGAGAGAGGTTGAGGGGGAGAGGATGGTGGGAGTCTGAGGGGAGAGAATGTAGGGAAGGAGAGGCGCTGAGGGTTTGATATATAAGGAAACCTGGGAAGGAACTCATATAGAAGTAGGGAAAGAGAAGGGCACAAGTAGAGACGAGGGTGTGAGGGGGGGGGAGGAGGAGTAGGAAAAGGGAGTAGGGAGAGGTAGGAGGGGGAGGGGGAAGGAGAGGGAGGGAAAATGGTGTATGGAGAGCTAGCTTGGGATGAGAGAAATAATGAGAGGAGGGGAGGAGGGAGAAGTGGAAAACAGGGAGACATTGTAGAGAATGGGGGTAAAAAGGGAGATGGGAGGATGGTGGAGATGAGTGAGGAGAGGGAGATATAGTATAGTTAAAAAAGTGAGATGAGGGAGGAAGGAGTAGGTGGTATAAGTAAGTACATGTACAGAGAAGTAAAGGGAGGTATATAATAAGGAAAGCAAGAAGAGAGAGAGAGAGAGAGAGAGAGAGAGAGAGAGAGAGAGAGAGAGAGAGAGAGAGGAGGGTAAGCGGAGGGGAAAACATGAGGGTTTGAGGGTGTGAACAAGGCGGAAACAAAGCAAGGACACACACACAAACATACAGACATAGAGAGACGGAAAACCAGACAGACAGACTGACATATAAAAACAGACAGATTGATAGATAGAACAGACAATTAGAGAAGGCAGAGAGAGAGATAAATAGACATATATAGATAGATACAAAGAGGAGGAGGGGAGGCCGAGAGAAGGAGGTGTAAGAGGATAGGACAGTGTAATTTGAGAAGCAATGAAGGGAGGGAGGGAGGGAAGGAAGGAAGGAAGGAGTTACTAAGTGAGGATAAGGGTTAAGGAAGATGAAGGGAAAGATATGATGATGAAGGGAGAGATAGGAAGAAAAGAGAAGAAAGAAGGGTAAGAAGAAAAAAGACGAATTAAAAGAAAGGAGATTGACTGATAATAAAAGAATACCTCCCTCTATTGGCCTGGAAGACCCTGTAGAAACGGTATGACTAGGGAGAAAGTGATAAAGGAGAGAGAGAGAGAGAGAGAGAGAGAGAGAGAGAGAGAGAGAGAACAAGGGGAGAGGGGAGGAGTGATAAAGTCAAGGTTAGAATCGAGAAGAGAAAAGAAGGTTGAAGAAGAAGGGAAAATAAAAGAAGAAGGGGTGTGAGGGGAAGAGGAAAGGGTACGAGGGGAAAAGGAGAGAAACACGGAAGGGGAGGAGACGAGGGAAGGAAAAATAAAGGCGAGTACGAGGAATGGGAGGACAGTGGGGAGAATGGGAGGAAGGGAAGAGAAAAGTGATAAACCACGAGAGAGGGGAAGAAGAAGGGGGCGAATTGGTAAAATTGGAGAGACAGACAGACAGACAGACAGACAGACAGACAGACAGACAGACAGACAGACAGACAGACAGACACAGAGAGAGAATGATGAAGAGTGATAAAGAAGGAATGAGAAGAGAGGAGATGGAGAAACGAAGGATCAAGAAAATAGGATGAGTAAAGATGAGAAAGAAAGGAGATAAAAAATGGGATAAAGATAAGAGTGAAAGGGAAGATGTGCATAGAGACAAGGGGTAAAATATGGTGTAGAGGGAGAGGAGAGGAGAGGGAGAGGAGAGGAGAGGAGAGGAGAGGAGAGGGATCCAGTTGACTTGGTGGCGTCTTGACATTCCCGCTGACATCCACGCCAAGATATTGAGAGGTGGAGTTGGAGAGAAGGAGAGAGAGAGAGAGAGAGAGAGAGAGAGAGAGAGAGAGAGAGAGAAAGGGAGAAAGGAGGGATGGAAGGAAGGAAGGAAGGGATGGGTGGGAGGGAAAGCAAGGAAGGAATGAAAGGAAACAAGGAAGGAAATGAGAGGCAAGTATTGAGGGAAGGAAAGAGTGAAAGGAATGAGGATTTACATTGTCTTCACCACTCAAGACATTCAATTGCTAATAAGGCCAATAAATAAACAAATAAATAAATAAATAAACATCTTCAATAAATATCCCCCTAATTAAATAAAAACCCGATGATCGTGTATTGGAATTGGAGGCTTCTGATTCCTCCTGACTATGCCATGAAACAAGCTCCTTCCCTATAGGTGGTGTTTCGTGGCCATATTTGAAGGACTCATTTACCTTCGATTCGATTTTCTGACTACATCACAAAGTCAATTAATTAATGTACTCTTGAGATCTACGGTACTATAGGCTAAGACTCGACGATTGGACTCATTAGAGGGAAACCTGTGTGTGTGTGTGTGTGTGTGTGTGTATGTGTGTGTGTGTGTGTGTGTATGTGTGTGTGTGTGTGTAGAGAAATACCGGTGGGATTGTGATGAAAAGGAGGAGTGGGGGGTGGTAGAGGAGTGGGGGGTGGTAGAGGGGAGGGGGGATATAGGGAAAAGAGAAGAAGAGAAGAAACTTATGAGAGAAATAGAAGGGATTAGAGAATGAAAGAGAAAGTGATGAGGAAGATTAATCGGGGAAGAGAAATGAGAGGGAGAGAGAAGCAAGAGAAGGAAGAGAGGGAGAGAGAGATGGATGAGGAGGAAGAGGGTAAGAGAGAGGTAAGAGAAGGAAGAGAGGGAGAGAGAGATGGATGAGGAGGAAGAGGGTAAGAGAGAGGTAAGAGGGTAAGAGGGAGGTAAGAGAAAAGGAATGGTGGGGAGAAAAAGAAGAGATGAGAAGGGGAGCCAAAAATCACTTTACTCCCCTTCCAGGAATTTTACGGCACTTAGATCACTTCCTTTCCCTTCCTCTCCCTCCGTCATTTTCCTTCTTCTCCCTCCGTCATTTTCTTTCCTCTCCCTCCCTCTTTTTCCTTCCTCTCCCTCCGTCATTTTCTTTCCTCTCCCTCCCTCTTTTACCTTCCTCTCCCTCCTCTCCCTCCGTCATTTTCCTTCTTCTCCCTCCGTCATTTTCCTTCCTCTCCCTCCGTCATTTTCCTTCCCCATTTTTCCTTTAATTTTTCATATTTCTCTTTTCTCACCCTTCGTTATTTTCCTTCCTCTCCATCTCCCATTTCCTCTTCCACATTTTCCTTCCATTTCTCATATTATCCTTTCTTCTCCCTTCGTCATTTTCCTTCCTCTCCCTCCCTTTTTTTCTTTCACATTCTTCCTTTCATTTTTCATATTTTCCCTTTCTCTCTCAATTATTCCCTCCTCCTCTTTCCACAGCATATTTCCCTCCATCGTTTTCCTTCCCCTATTTCCATATTTTCCATCTCTATATCTTTCCTATCTTTATTTCGTCCTCCATTTCCTTCCTTTATCATTTTTCTACTTTCTTATCTCTCCCCTCTCTCATATCATCATCATCATCATCATCTTATCTTTCCCCCTCTCTTATCTGGTGTAATCCCCTTCTATCCCTCTTATCTCTTTTACACTTTCTTTCATTCCTCATTCCTCCTCTTCCTCTTTGATCCTCCTTTTCTTTCAAGCACCCCTTTTTACACTCGCTCTCCTCAGCCACCTCAGCCTTTCCACCTTCCTCTCTCTCTCTCAACATCTTCCTTTTTTACTTTCTCAATTTCTTGCTTTCTATCATTCACCTTCTCGCTATTCCTCCTTTCTCTTCTTCACCTACTTATTCTTCACCAAATCATTCCTCCTCATTTCCCTCCTCCCTCTCACTATCTTCTACCTCAGTATTTCCCTCTTCCTCTTCCTTTATCTCCTTCCTTTCTTTCATTATCTCATTCTTCCTCATTTCTCTTTTCCTCTCCTTCTCTTTCTTAACTTCTTTCCAATCAAAGCATATTTTCTCAGTCACTTCCTCATCACCTTCCTCCCCTCCTCCTCCTCCTAATTTTCTTCCCCTTCCCCCTCCTTTTCCTCCTCCATCTCTCCTTACTCCCCCTCTTCCTCCTCATTTTCCTTCTCCTCCTCCTCTTCCACCCCCTCTTCTTCCTCCTCTACTTCTACCCCCTCTTCCTTCGTCCTCTTTTCCTCCTCCACCTCTTCTTCCACCCCCATTTCCTCCTCTTCCTCCTCCTCCTCTTCCTCCTCTTCAGTCCAGACTGGAGAGTGAAAGTGAGCACACGTGTTTTTTGACCTGCGCACCTTTGTTTCCGTTTGACCTTGCTGCTGTTCCTTGCTGCCTGAAGGAAATACAGTAAACCAACGTTAAGTAGAAATTATAATTTGTATTTTTTTTTTCCTTGTGTCCAGTTATCTAAGTAACGTAATATTGAGTAACTACTTATCTAACATTTTATTAGTATATTAATATTTGTGTTTTTAGTGTATACATATTTGTCTTTCTATTCTTTGCCTATTTAAATTGTATTTACTTAGTGTCTATATATTCGTGTTTAATATTATCTAGTAATTTATTCTACTATTTAGTCTGTTTTCGTCCTGTTGTTTTTGTTATTTTCTAGTGTCTACGTAGCAAATTTGCCCTATACCTTCCCTTAATTCCTTAATTGATCTACCTGTTCTTAATCCAACCCTTCCAGGTCATTTTTCCAAATTCCCAAGGGATTACACATCTCAATCTCTTCCACTCACCCGTTTTCTTTATTTATATCGTGATATTTTATGCTTACATTGTGCTTATTTAGTGTCTCTATGTAATTGTGCTTATTTTGTATCTATATATTCGTGCTTAATATTATCTAGTTTCGTATTCTGATATTTAGTTTGGTTTTGCTGTGTATAAAACAGTTCTCGAATCCCACCCCTTCTGATCATTTTCTAAATTCTTCAACTCCCTCCACTTCTCCCATCTACTCATTCCTCTTCTCCTCTCTCTCCACACCCGCCCGCATTTCCCCCCCATCCTGCTACCCTTCCTCCATCCTCACCGACTACCTGCCTCCTTTCCCCCACTCCTCCACCTCCACCTCCTCTTCCATCTCTTCTCGTCTCCTTCCCTTCCTACCCTCTTACCCCTCTTCCTCCATTTTCTCCTCCTCCTCCGCTTCTTCCTTCATCACCTCCCTTTCCTCCACCTCCTCCTTTTCTACACCATGCCTTCCACACTTAAAAGGTGCGAGAGTTGTAATAACAGTTATGCCGCCAATCATTTCCGAGCGTCTTCAACGTGTATGTTATGCCAGCTGCAGCTGAAGCAGGAGGAATCAGACAGACGCCACGACGAGACACGTAAGTTGTACGACGACCTAGCACAGAAGTTTACAATCCTTCAAGAATTCGTCGCCTCCAACGTAGGATGTGCCCCTGAAGAAGCCCTGACCTACGCCACCGTTGCTGCAGCACCCCACCCCACCACTACTGCCACCGCCACCGCCACCGCCACCACTACTGCCACCGCCACCACTACTGCCTTCGCCACCGCCACACCTGCTCACACCAGCCCTAACACAGAGACAGCACCCTTCACCCCAGTCAGAAACGGTGCCACCCCTACTAGTAAATCATTCTTGCCTATCGCTACCTACAATAGATTCGACGTTCTAGCAGAAGAAGAAGAGGAGGCACACGAGACGAGACTCATCGGCGACTCAATCGTGAGAGGCCAGCTAGAAGAGTTCTGCGGAAGGGCCCGAGCCACACGGAAGCGTCTGTGTATGCCGGGTGGACGACTGGATGACATCACGGCAGCCTGCGAGGAGGCAACTGCAAACACAAACAATAACACCCTTTTCATTTTACACGCCGGCACAAACGACATTCACCACACCCGTTCTGAAGAGTTAATGGAAAAATACAAGAAGATGATCCAGGCATTCAAGACAAAATCCAGTAACATCATAATTTCAGGAGTTCTCCCCAGGATCCATGCGACAGGCGCTTTCTATAACAAAGCCTTCAGCATAAATAATCGACTAAAGAATCTGTGCTCTCAAGAAGGTGTTGACTTCATCAGCATGTGGGACGACTTCTACGACAAGGCTGACCTGTTCCTGGGAGACGGACTACACTTAAACGTCATTGGCTCCGCACGCTTTGGCAGGCTTTTAAATGAAAAAGTACTTCTTTTCAGGCAAAAAAACGAAACCCGGCCACCTGCAGACACGTCGTCGTGAGTGACTCTCCCTGCCGCAAACGAAATTTTATTAGTTGTTGCATGATCAACGCCCGTAGTATACGAAATAAATTCCTTGATCTCGAAGCCCTTGCAGCGTCAGACGAATATCACATTTTAGGCATAACTGAAACATGGCTAGATACGGAAAACAGAGATTTTTTAGCAGAATACAACTTACCCGGTTATTCAATGTTTAGTTGTGAAAGAAAAAATAGATTAGGTGGAGGAGTTCTTCTCTATGTAAAATCCAGTCTCCAGCCAACGTGTATTGCCATGAGAAGAATAAACAATGTGGACACAGTATTTCTATATGTAACTACTCGCTCAAAAAAGATAATGATTGGCCTTGTCTATAGACCTCCAGCCCAAAGTCCTACCACCGATAAAGATTTATACGATCAGATAACTGAGATAAGCGATTCATGCGAAAGTGTCATATTCGGAGATTTCAACTTACCCGTAAATTCATGGGGAAACCCAATATCGTCCCATTCTGGTCAAGATTTATATGGCAACTTGCTAGATAGTGCCCTAAGTCAACATGTTAACAAACCAACTAGAGGTGATAATATATTAGATCTTATATTCTCAACAAACGAAACGCTAATAACTAACGTCATTATTGGCCCAGAGTTCAGCACGAGCGATCATAAAATTGTTAAGTTTGACATAGATCTCAAGATATACGATGAAAACATTAGTGAAGAAATTGTTTACGTGTACAGTAAAGGTAACTACGAAAAACTTAGAAATATTCTCTCAAGAACAGATTGGAGCCAATTATCACGAGAAACCGACATAAATGAATCATGGAATAAGTTCACTCACATCTTAAACAGTGCAGTTAGGTCATGTATACCAGTTTGCAAAAGACGTCCAGGTAACAACATTAAACCAAAATGGTGGAATAATCAAATAAAAACATGCCTATCTAATAAAAAACGTGCATACCGTAAATATCAACAAACACAACTCGAAAGTGATAAAATATTATTTCAAAAACTTCGGCGTGAAACAAATAAACTTATTAAGCAAAGTAAAAAAAATTGTGAGGTGCTTATCGTCAGTAAAATTAAATCGAACCCTAAAGAATTCTATAGCTATGTTCGCCGTAAAAAAGTCCAAACTAGCAATATCGGTCCACTGCGCTTAGACAATGGTGAACATATCAACAACGAGGTTGATATAGCCGAAACATTAAATGAATACTTTGCCTCAGTTTTTACAAATGAAGAAACAAATAGTGTCGTAGAGACTCCCCTAGTCCCAGAAAATAGCATCCCTTTAAATAATTGCGAAATTACAGAGGATATAATATTAAAAGTACTTGATAATATTAAAGTAAACAAAACTCCAGGGCCTGACTGCATAGCGCCCCGTGTACTAAAAGAAACAAAAAATCAAATATGTAAACCCCTCTCAATAATTTTTAATAAATCATTAAATTCTGGTACAGTACCTCGAGATTGGAAACTTGCAAATGTTACCCCCATACAAAAGAAGGGAAATAAGTCTCTCCCATGTAACTATAGACCGATCAGTCTCACCTCAGTAGTCAGTAAAATAATGGAATCCATATTGCGTAATAAACTAGTAAGCTACTTGGAAGAGAACAGTCTCATTAAAAACTCCCAGCATGGCTTCCGTAATAAACGTTCATGCCTCACTAATCTACTAGACTTTTACAACGATGTATTTAACATATTTGACGAGTCCAAAGCGGTAGACATCATTTATCTGGACTTTCAAAAAGCGTTTGACAAAGTTCCCCATAGGCACCTTCTATATAAATTAATTTCGCATGGCATTACTGGTAAAATTCATTCATGGCTCAAAGACTGGCTCTACGAGAGAAAACAACGCGTCGTAATTAACGGAAAAGCATCAAACTGGCGAAACGTTGTAAGTGGAGTGCCACAGGGTTCAGTGCTCGGCCCTGTTCTTTTTATAATCTATGTAAACGACATCGATGAAGGCCTCACCTGTAAGATATCCAAATTTGCTGACGACACAAAAATAACTAGTAGAGTTACTACTACTGCCGAAAAAGCACTACTACAGTCCGACCTTGATCGCTTAGTTAACTGGTCAAAGAAATGGCAGATGTCATATAACGTAAATAAGTGTAAAGTTTTGCATATTGGTAGCAACAACGATCACACCAACTATTCAATGAACGGTACTGACCTTCGTACAGTTAATGAAGAAAAAGACCTGGGCGTAACAATTAGTAGCAACCTCAAACCAGGCAAACACTGCTCAGAAGCAGTTAAAACCGCGAACAAATTAATTGGTTTCATTGGCAGAACCTTCGAGTTCAAATCTGACAAAGTCATCCTGACACTGTTCAATTCCCTCGTACGTCCCCATCTCGAATATTGCGTTCAGTTTTGGTCACCCTACTACAGAAAAGACATTGAAAAGCTGGAGAGAGTCCAAAGGCGAGCTACGAAAATGATTCCACGACTGCGAAATAAGCCATACGAAGAGCGATTAAAGGAACTCAATCTATTTAGTTTAGAACAACGTAGACTACGGGGTGACCTAATTGAGGTTTTTAAAATGATTCATGGTTTCGACAATGTCAATATAAGCGATTATGTAATTATTGATCGAGAAAGAACCACAAGAAACAATGGGTTTAAAATAATCGGAAAAGCCTTTAGATCGGAAGAAGCAAAACACTTTTTCTTCAACAGAATAGTTAATGTATGGAACTCTCTCCCAGCACAAGTAGTCAGTAGCAGTACGATTGATACTTTTAAAATTAAACTCGATAAATACATGACGACAAAACCTAACCTAACTTATTACCCGCCTCGTTAATTATTATTATTATTATTTTTTTTTTTTTCTTTTTAGATGTAAATAGATTATTGTATTCTTTTTCACACTGTACTATAAAATTTCCTGTTCAGTTTTTTTTCTACTGCTGCACAGGTGTTTTTTCCACCACTTTTTTCAGGCCGGTTTTTACCGGAGGGAGAGGTGGGTGGGGAGGAGCCTTCCACTTTACTATCCTTTTTCTCAGACATGTAGAAACCATAGACGTTAGAATAGTTACACAGGCAGCCTTGTGAGGCCCACCAGGGCTGTTGTTGCCTGTACCTCCTTTGTATTCCTTTGTATTCCTCCTCCACCTCTTCTAGCCACTGCTTATCCCCCCACTTCCTCCGCCACGCCCTTTCAGAGGAGCCCCACCCTCCTCTTTTCTCTCCCTTCCTCGTCTCTCTCTCCACTTATCTCCTCGCCTCTCCCTCCACACTTCTTTCCTCTCACATTATCCCTTCCCTCCTTCCTCGTACAGTTCCCATTATTCTCCCTTCCTTTCCCATCCATTCTCTCTTTTCCTCTATACTCTCCTTTACCCTCCCTTTCCCATCAATTATCTCCCATCCTCTACCCTCCTTTTTCCTTCCTTTACTATCCCTTTCTCTCCCTTCCTCTACCCACATTTTTCCATCCTTTACTATCCCTTTTCTTCCTTCCTCTACCCTCCTTTTCCCTTCCCTCGAACTCTCTCCTTTTCTCCCTCTTCACCCGCCCCGTCCACCTTCCTTTCTTCTTCCATCCTTCCTCATCAATTCTCATATATTCTCTCCCTTCTCCCTATACCTTCCTCCCGTCTCCATTCTCCGTCTCCCTCCTTCCCTCGGCCAAAAGCTTCACTTGCTTCCACAAAACTTGGATAAAAATTGATAAAAAAAAAGTTAGTGGGCACCATTTTGGGAGCATTTGGAGCCTTGGAGGGGGGGGCGATGTTGGGGAGGGGGGGGATGTTGGGGAGGGGAGGGGAGGGGAGGAAAAGGGGAGGTGAGGGCTGTGGAGGGAGTTGGTAAAGTGAGGGGAGGGCGTGAGAGAAGGGAAAATGAAGGAGAATGAGGAAAGGTAGAGGGAGAGTGGAGAAAAAATAGTGGGGGAAAGGAGGAACATGGGTGAGAAAGAGAGAGGATTAGAGAAAAGGAGAGAGGAGTAGGAGAGAAGGAATGATTGGAGATGGGGGTGAGTGTTAAAAAAAAAGGAAGGAGGAGGAACGAATGAACGGAGAAAAAGTGGGAGATGGAAAAAGAGAGTGAAGAAAAGGAGAGAGGTAGGGGAGGAGAGAGGGAGGGAAGGAAAGAGAAAGAGGGTATGGAAAGGTATGATAAGGATGAGAGGACAGAAGAAGATAGATAAGAAAAAAAATGAAAACTTGCAGTAAAAGGAAGAAGAGGGCATAAGAAAAGAAAAAATATATAGAAAATGTCGAGAGAAAAAGAAGGAGAAGAGAACAAGGTAGAAAAAGAAAAAATATGAAAGAAATATGGAAAAATATAGGTGGAAGTAGGAGAGAAAAGGGAAAGAGGGAGGAAGGGAGAGAAATAAAAGAGATAGTGTGAGGCAGGGAGGGAAATATGAGAGATAGTGTGAGGGGTTGAAGAGAAGAGGAGAAGAAATAGGAGAGATAAAGTGTGATGGGTTGGTGAAAAGAGGGAGGGAAATGAGAGAGATAAGAGTGAGGGGTTGGAGAAAAGAGGGAGGGAAATGAGAGAGATAAGAGTGAGGGGTTGGAGAAAAGAGGGAGGGAAATGAGAGAGATAAAGAGTGAGGGGTTGGAGAGAAGAGGAGAAGAAATATGAGAGATAAAGTGTGATGGGTTGGAGAAAAGAGGGAGGGAAATGACAGAGATAAAGAGTGAGGGGTTTGAGAAAAGAGGGAGGGAAATGAGAGAGATAAAGTGTGATGGGTTGGAGAAAAGAGGGAGGGAAATGAGAGAGATAAGAGTGAGGGGTTGGAGAGACGTAATGGAGGAAAAGCCGGAGAAAGTAAGAGAGACTGAGGTGTAGGAAAAGAGAGATGGGAGGGAGGGAGGGTCTTATCCCCACGAAAAATGGCCCAAGAATCCCCCCCCCCCCAGGCATCAGCTATAGGGAAATTTTCAACTATCATATATATATTTTTTTTTTCAGAGCAGACTTTTTAATAACTAAGGTTCACAAAGGGAGGTCTTCTTCTTCTTCTTTTTTCCCCTATTTTTCTTCTTCTACCTCCTCTTCTTTTTCTATGGAAGGATTGGTGGAGGGAGGGAGGGAGGGAGGAAGGAAGGAAGAGTGGAGTAAGTGGTGATGAGAGAGGAAAAGAAGAGA
Source organism: Petrolisthes manimaculis (assembly GCA_034508575.1). Taxonomy (NCBI): domain Eukaryota; kingdom Metazoa; phylum Arthropoda; class Malacostraca; order Decapoda; family Porcellanidae; genus Petrolisthes; species Petrolisthes manimaculis. The sequence goes on along the minus strand of JAWZYT010000093.1, from coordinate 7,578 downwards.
AGAAATAGAAAAAGAGAAAGAAGAAGAAAGGAGAGGTGGTAAAAGAAAGAGACGACGAGAGAGAGTTAAGGAGAGGTGGTCGAGGAGGTAAGATGAGAAGAGGTGAAGAGTGGTGGAGAGAAGTGGAGAGGAGGAGAAAAGAGGAGAGGTGGAGAGAAGTGGAGAGGAGGAGAAAAGAGGAGAGGTGGAGAGAAGAGATAACGGGAAGAGGGATATGTTCAAAGACTGAAAAGGGAGGGAGAGAAAGAGATAAAATAGGAGGTAAATTATAAGGGAGACAAAAGAAAAGAGAAAGAGTAGGAGAAAATGTACAGTATACTTCTCTTGCTCCCTAAATCGATGAAGCTAATCTGAATCCATGTTATTGTGAGAAATTATAGCCAAGACGACCTTAAACAAGCTTAATCCACCAGAGTTTAGGCCCGATTTTACAGTCCTTTAGGCCTAAGTTATGTCGGGACGAAAAGTTACAGTCTGTGATTTTAACTCATTTTACATCTGGCTAGAATATTGAGGATTTTTTTTTTTTTGTCCACGGAATCAGAAAAGAAGTTTCGGTGTGACGTCACAGTCTAGTAAACAAACAAACTCGAACCGGTGTGTTTGTTGTTCAGGAGAAAAAAATAATGAGAAGTGGGTTGAAAAAAAAAAAAAAAAAAAAAAAAAAAAAAAAAAAGATAAGATAGATAGATAAGATAGATAGATAAGATAGATAGATAGATAGATAGATAGATAGATAGATAGATAGTGGTCTTATCAAATAGCAACAGATAAAGGGAATAAGAGGAAATAGGAAGAATAAGAGGAAACAATAGCAGAACGTAAAACAAAACAGGAAATAAAAAGGAAAAGAAAGGAAGTCTCCTGTGGTCGTAAACATAGACTCACCCCCATACATTGTTGTCCTGAACTATTCTGTGTCGAGTTGATGTATATTTTGATTCAGTACCAGCCCTATTGATCCTTACGAGGCTAATATTATCATCTCTCGGTGGTTGTATAAAGAAGAAATGTGGGTTGAAAAAACGAGACGGAAACAGAGAGAGGATGGGAGGGGGAAACACACACACACAGACAAGAAGAGCACCGGTATATATACGTCGGAGGGGATCAGAACAGGGTGAAAAGTTGGTTGGGAGACTATGAGGAGGGTTTGAACTTTGAAGGGGAGTAGCTGGATAGTGAGGGTTTGGGATGGTGGTGGTCAGTCAGGGAGAGTAAAGAGATAGTTTGTTTATTTTTTTAAGGAGAGTAGGGATCAGTTGGAAGGATTCATGAGAGAGGTATATGAGTAAATAAAATACAGTGTTGATAGGAAGAGAGAGAGAGAGAGAGAGAGAGAGAGAGAGAGAGAGAGAGAGAGAGGAGGTAAGCAGGAAGAGGAAGAGGAGGGAAAGAGGGGCAGGATGAAAGGCAGTCTCAAACAAACCAGGAACTATTTCACTTAATTTGGTGGATTTAGTTTAATGTGAGTGCGTGTGTGTGTTCTCTATATTTATGTTTATCTAATTATTTATTTATTTGGATTTTTTTTTCTCTTTTTCATTTTAATTTCCTTCTCAAAATGCGTTTTCCCTCTTTCGTTTCCTATACTTCTTCCTCATTTCATAACATATTCGATCATCCCTTTCTCTCTCTCTATTTTCATTCTTGTATTTCCTTGTTCTCATTTCAGAGTTTCTTTCTTTTACCTTCCTAATTCTCTCTCTCTATGTCTCTATTTCCACATTCGTTCATCGTTTCCACTCTTCCTTTATTCCCCCCCTTTCTCCTTAACTCAATTTTTCTCCCTCCCTTCCACTCCCTCTCTTTCCTTCATTGTTTCCTCCCTCCACATAACCACTCATTCCCTCAAGATATATTTTCCTTTTAATCCCATCCTTTCTCTTTCTACATCCCTCACTTCCTTTCTCCCTCCCTCCATCCCTACCTCTCTTCCTTTCTCCCTCCCTCAATCCCTCCCTTAATTCTTTCCCCTCGATGCTTCCCTCCCTCCCTCCGTCCCTCACTTCCTTTCACCCTCCCTCAATCCCTCCCTCCCTCTCTCCGTTCTTTGTTTCCTCCCAGCCCCAGCTCCCAACAATACAGACATTAATCTCCCTCAGGTCTACCATGTTTTAAATGTGGCTCCCATCATCGCCAGAGCCGTAGAATAGAAGAGTTTGGACAACTCCGTTTTAGACCTCACCCCGCGCGGTGGCCTGTGATTGGCCGAGGACAGGTCACCTGATATATGGGCGCCATATTGCAGCGACACCTCACCTGCTCAGTACCCTGGCTGCCTTAAGAAAGTACACACACACACACATATATATATTATTAAAAAAAAAAAAAAAAAAAAAAAACGGCGGCGGCGGGGTGGCGGCGACGGGAAGGGGGCGGCGGCGGCGGGGACGGTATTCCTCCCTTCCATCCTCTATCAGTCCTCCTCTCTCTCTCTCTCTCTCTCTCTCTCTCTCTCTCTCTCTCTCTCTCTCTCTCTCTCTCTCTCTCTCTCTCTCTCTCTCTCTCTCTCTCTCTCTCTCTCTCTCTCCCTTGCACATTGACTTAATCCCCCTTTCGCTATGGGAAAATGGGAGTGAGTATGAGACTAAAGGAAGGGGGGGGGGGAATAATTTGAGGGGAGAAAATGCATAGATCGAGAAAGAAAGAGATGGCAATGGAGAAAATGAAATAAATTATAAATAGGCATAGAAAAACCATCTTAATATTGCCAAACTAAACCATGACATTTGACAAGAGAAGAAAGAACGGCAAGAGAAAAAAAAAAGAAGGAAGAAGCCGGGGAATAGAAAGAGAGAAAGAAGGAAATAATAGAAATGCGAGCGAAAAAGAGTGAGAGAACAAATATATAAAAAAATGACAGAGAGGGAAAGAGTTGAAAGATTAAGAGAGAGGGAGAGACAGAGAGATCAAAAATGAGAAAAAAAATGATTGAGAGAGAGTTAGGAAGGTAGAAAATGGAGAGAAAGATAAAAGGAGAGACAGAAAAAATTGCACAGGGGAGGCAGAAGAAAGAAAGAAAGAAAGAGAGAGAGAGAGGGAGACAGAGAGCAAGAAAGTTAAAAATAAAAGATGTAGAGGGAGGTAAGGAGATTGGAAAGGGAGAGACAAGATAAAGAGAGAAACTTGAGGTGGGGAGGGAGGAGAGACAGAGACCAAGAAAGAGAGGAAACTCAACGATTAAAGGAATTAGAGAGAGAGAGAGAGAGAGAGAACAATTGAGAGAGAGAGAGGTAGGGAGGGATGGAGGGAGAGAGAGAGAGAACAATTGAGAGAGAGAAAGGTCGGGAGGGATGGAGGGAGGGAGAGAGAGAGAGCAAGAAAGAGAGAAAAAACAATGGAAAGAGAGAGGTAGGGAGGGAGGGAGAGAACAAGTGCGTGCAAGTGGGAAATGAGAATAATTGAAGGAGTTAGGCGGAAAAATGGAAGGTCGGATTTGTGAAGTGAGGGAGCAGTACATGGCAATAGAAGGGGGGGGGGGAGGGGGGGGAAGGAAGGAAAAGGGTGGAGTGAGGGAGGGAGGGAGCAAGGGGTGAAAGGGTAAAGAGAGGGATGGGGGGAGGAGAGGAGTGGGAGGGAGTATTACATGACAATAGATGGGATTAGGAAGGGAAGGAGAAGAGGAATTGGGAAAGCAAGGAGATGGAGGGAAGGGTGAAAAGAAAGGAAGGATAGTATAAAGACGAAAAGGGAGAGAAAAGGGAGAAGGGAGGGAGTGGAAGTGTAGAAAAGGGAAGGACAGTGAAGGAGGGGAGGGGAAAGAGGAAGAGAAAGTGATAGAAAAGGAAGAGGGAGGGAAGGAGGGTGGAGGGAATGAGGGGCAGTGAACAAGCCAATATGCGCGAGGGAGGGAGAGGGAGGGGGAGGAAACAAGGAGAGAGAGAGAGAGAGAGATGCAAATAAAATAAATAGGAAATAGAGAAAGAATTAAAAGGTGAGTGAAAATGAAGTGAGGCACAGTAGTAGAGACAAAGAAGTTTGATAAAAGGGAATAGAAGAAAGAGGGATGGAAGGAAGAAAGTAAATCAGGAAGGAAAGGAGGAAGGAAGGAAGGAAAGAAGGAAGGAAGGAAAGAAGGAAGGAAGGAAAGGAGGAAGGAAGGAAAGGAGGAAGTAAGGAAGGGAGGAAATTACAGTGTGTTTGGAAGGGAGGGAATGAGAGGAAGAGAGGGAAGGATGAAACGGAGGGGAGGGAGGGAAAAAGGAGAGGGTCATGGAAGGGAGGGACAGAAGAAACGGGAGAGAATAGGGGTTGAAAGGAACACAAGGGAGAGAAGAAAGGAAGACAAAAGTGGGCAGAAAAAGATGGAACAATGATGGAGGATAGGGAGAATGGCAGAAAGGAAGACAAGAGAGGAAGGGTAGAAACGAAAGAATGAGAGACTAGAGAGACAGATAACAGAGGAAAGGGAGACAGGAGGAAGAAAATATAGACAAGGAAAGGAGGGAAGAAAGGGATAAAGGGAAGAATAAAGAGAGACAAGGAGAAGAGGAAAGAGAGACGGGAGGGAAGGAGGAAAGGGAGATAAGCGAGGGAAGAAAGTGAGTGGGTGTGGGGAGGGAGAAAAAGGGGGAGGGAGAAAGTGAGTGGGTGTGGGGGGTAGGGAGAAAAGGGAGGGAGGGGGGGGGGGAAGAATGTGAGTGGGTTGGGGGGTTAGGGGGGTGCGGTGCTGCCATTGTTGTGCTGTTTAACATTCGGCTCAAGTTCACCCTGTCAGTTCTACGGGTTACCTTGTTACGCGCTCCAGGGCGGGGGGGCGGGGGGCGGGAAAAAGGGGAGGGGGGAGAGGAAAAGAAACAGGGGGCAGGACAAGTGGGTAGAAAAGGGGGGAAGGGACGGGGGATAGAAAGAAAAAAAAGTTCAAGCAGTAGGAAAATGGAAAAAGAGAGGGGACATGGAGAAGAAGTAAGGACAGGAGCAGGAAGATACAAGGACATAAATAGGGATAGGACAAGAATCAAGGATTGTAGCAGAGACAGAGGTTGGGACAGTAGAGGAAGGATGAAATGGGCAAGTGGCAATGGTAGAAGGTGTAGAGAGAAGTACTGGAGAAAGGGCAAGCAATGGGGCAAGGGTTGGGGTAGGGGAAGGGTGAGGGAATGGCAATGTGAGGCAGGGGCATGGTGAGGCAGGGGCAGGAAGGGGCAGGGGAGTAATAGAGGGAGAGGGAGGAGAGGGGGGAGAGGGAGGAGAGGGGGTAGAGGGATTTTGTGAGAGGGGATAAAATTTTACTAGGTAGGGTCAGAGTAGAAGAGGTGAGGGGAGGGAATGAGAGAATGGGGGGGAAGGGAAGAGGAAGAAACGTGGAGGAAGGAGATGGATAGGTAAGGGAAGAGGAAGAAAAATAGACGAAAGGGAGAAAGGGCGAAAGGATATGTGTTAATTAAGGAAAGGGGAAGAGAGATGAGGGAAATGGAGAATGGAAATAAGGAAGGAAATGAAATGGGAGGAAACATGCGTGACGAGAAAGAAGGTATAGAAGAGAGTAGAAGTTATGAGAAAGAAGAGTGTGAAAGAAAGATGAAGAGGGGAGAGGGAATAAGGGAGAGATGCAAGAAGAAAGGATAGATGAAATTATGGGAGGACTTAAGTTGGAAGGATAGGAAGAAATATGAAGGGTGAAAGAGAGAATAATAGAGGAAAGGAGGAATTAATTACTAGAAATATAATAGGAAATACAGGGAGAAAATATAGGAGTAAAAGAGAAAAATCAGGTTGCAAAAGAAGGAAGGAAGACACATGAGAAATAGAAAGAAAGGATAGATGGAGTAATAAATTGAAGAGTAAGGGATAAGCAAGAGTGAGGAAGACCAAAAGACAGTGTGTAAGGAAGATTGAATAGGATAGGATAGGGTAGGATAGGATAGGGTAAGATAGTGTAGAGTAGGGTAGGGAAGGTTGGAAAGGGTATGGTATTGGGAAGGGTAGAGGAGAGGTGAGAATGTTTGAAGATTGATTGATTGATTGATTGATTGATTGATTGATTGATTGATATTTGGTGCCGCAACCGAATGAATGTGTGTAGGAAAGAATACAAGGGATGGAAAAAAGGGTATGTATGAATTGAAGTGTAAGAAAGGGTCAAGGATATGGGAAGTAAGGGCAGGGATTGGGAAAGTTTAGATACAAAATTTAAAAAGTGCAGGAAAGGACAAAGCTAATTAAGAGAAAAGAAAGAAAGGTGTGAGTAAGAGTTAAGTAAAATATTTTGAGTGATAGATAAATGGAAGGAGAAGGAAGAAGGACAACCAGAGATGAAGAGAAGAAAGGCAGAAATGAAGGAAGAAAAATAAAAAAGTGAAGGGAGAAAAGACTGATAAAGGAAAGGAAAGAAAGGCTGGGTTGGGAGAGTGGTAAGGGAAAGAAGGGTGATATGGAAATGAGGGAGAGGACAGACAGGTGGTAGAAGGTGGGAAAAAACGAATAGCCACCAGATGTAAGATGAAAGTTGAGAGAGAGAGAGAGAGAGAGAGAGAGAGAGAGAGAGAGAGAGAGAGAGAGAGTGAGAGAGAGGAAGAGAGATTGTGTGTGTGTGTGTGTGTGTGTATGAGGAAGATGGATTGATTGACAGATGAATTTATCGACATATATAGATACACAGACAAAAAAAAAAAAAATATTAATAAAAATGATAGAGAAAATAGGATGGAAAATGATGGAGAACGAAAGGGAAAGATCCCCCAATGAAATATTCTACCAGAGGAACATGTAAACGTACAGGAAAATAGGGAGAGGAAGAGAGAAAAGAGAGAGACGAACGAAAAGAAAAAAATGAGAGAGAGAGAGAGAGAGAGAGAGAGAGAGAGAGAGAGAGAGAGAGAGAGAGAGAGAGAGAGAGAGAGATGTAGACAACGGAAGAGAGAAAATAGAGACGAACTAAAAAAAAACGAGGTAGAGTGAGAGAGAGACAAACGAAATAAAAGAGTGTAAGAGAAAAGGGGGAAGAGATGGAGGGAAAGAAAACACACAAAGGGAGGTACAGAGACAAAAAGAAATGAAGAAAGAGAGAGAGAGATGGATAGACCTAAAGAAAAAATGACAGCGAAAGATAGAGAAAGTCGTGAAAAAATAATACAAAAAAAAGAAAGGGAGAAAGAAAGTGTTTGTGGATGGAGGAAGGGAGGGAGGAAAAAGAAGGAGAGGAGATATGGAGTGATGAATGGTTGAGAGTATGATGAATGAGAGATGAGGGAGGGGGGTGAATGTGGGATGAGGCAAAAATTGATAAATGAAGAATTAAGGAAGGGAGGGAGGGAGAGAGGAAGGGAGGGAGGGAGAGAAGGAAGGAGGCGAACTATTTCACAACTCCTATATTTTCTTTTTCGACCCTATAGACCTGCTGTTTATTTATTTTTATTTTTTTTTCATTTTTTTTTCATTTTTCATTTTTTTTTTTTCGGAAGTTTCATCATTTTTCTGATTTTCCTTCCCATTTTTTTTTCAATGCTTTTGTTTTGGGTAAGGTATATAACTATTTTCTTTGGTTTATTTTTTTTGTTCTCTTTCTATTTATCAGACTATCTCTTTACCTGCCTATCCATCCATTTATCTATTATCTATCTATCTATTTATTCT
>JAWZYT010000092.1:1292500-1334200 GCA_034508575.1 Petrolisthes manimaculis | reverse complement strand
AGGGATGGTAGGTTGAGGGATGGTAAGTTGAGGGATGATAGGTTGAGGGTTGGATGGTTGAGGGATGGTAGGTTGAGGGATGGTAGGTTGAGGGTTGGATGGTTGAGGGATGGTAGGTTAAGGGATGGTAGGTTAAGGGATGGTAGGTTGAGGGATGGTAGGTTAAGGGATGGTAGGTTGAGGGATGGTAGGTTGAGGGATGGTAGGTTGAGGGTTGGATGGTTGAGGGATGGTAGGTTGAGGGTTGGATGGTTGAGGGATGGTAGGTTAAGGGATGGTAGGTTAAGGGATGGTAGGTTGAGGGATGGTAGGTTAAGGGATGGTAGGTTGAGGGATGGTAGGTTGAGGGATGGAAGGTTGGATGGTTGAGGGATGGTAGGTTGAGGGATGGTAGGTTGAGGGATGGTAGGTTGGATGGTTGAGGGATGGATGGTTGAGGGATGGTAGGTTGAGGGATGGAAGGTTGGATGGTTGAGGGATGGATGGTTGAGGGATGGTAGGTTAAGGGATGGTAGGTTGAGGGATGGAAGGTTGAGGGATGGTAGGTTGAGGGATGGTAGGATTAGAGTTGGATGGATGGTTGATAATAATTATAATTTAAGGTACACACACACACACACACACACACACACAAACATACACACACAAAGTGGAATGAGTCCCAGGTCAGTGGAATTGTTGGATAATTTTCCCAGCCCCCTATGTCCCTGTTCACCCAGCAGTAATTAGGTACAGTTGGCTCCACTCCCGCGTTGCCAATGTCGGGCCAGTCAGAAATTCGAATCCCGATCCACAAGTTTAAAAATTCGAAACATTCATATACTTAGAGTGAAAGATATGAATGTTTCGAAACACTCATGATAAATAATTTCCAACCAGAGTATGAGGAGCAGAAAGCTTACACCCGTAGTTTTAAAATATTTGAGGGCCCTTACTGGAGATCTATGAACCCTCCAAATAATCCAGGCCACAAAACGCTTCAGTGTTTCGAATAGGGAATCTGTTGCCTGGAATAGTTTGGAGAATTCCTAGATCTCCAGTAAGGGCCCTCAAATGTTTTAAAACTACGGGTGTTAGAATCGCCTGGTATTGCTCATTTCCCCACCCAGTACACCTATAGAGGCTGAGTTCGAATGCAGGGTATGTGTGTGTGTGTATGTGTGTGTGTGTGTGCGTGTTGTTCTTCTCTGGTCAGAAATTACGTATCAAGACTGAGTTTACCCTGCTGTAAGAGTAAGTATAGTAACCTTGTAGGTTGGGGGAAGATATGTTGATGTAACAACACTGACTGCCTTAATGACCAACACCAGGAGTCCATTGGCATAAAGTCATAACTAATTATTCTTCTTTGTATTTTATCTGACAGCATTCAAGATGGCCGTCCGTTTAGCCCGAACCAAAGCGTTTCGGGACCTCGGAGCTTCAGTACACCTGCCTCGCTTCCCTGAGTGTGTTGGTGGTGTTGGTGAGGGTGGTGACGGTACAGTGGACGACACTAAAATACGGTACAGTGTCTTGGGTGTACGGTTGAACACATGAATGGGTGGTACAACCCAAGTGAAAGATGGTCCAATTCTCCCAATATCAAGCTCCTTACTGCCAAATAGGAGACATCAGGGGCAGAAGTCAGTATTGAGGATGGTGTGTGTGTGTGTGTGTTCCTTAGTGCCAAATTGGAGACATCAGGGACAGAAGTCAGTATTGAGGATGGTAATAAAAAACAAGTACCTGATAATAGACACTGGTTACTCATATGGGACAAGTATCTTTCACCTGGGTTGGACCACACATTCATGTGTCCAACTGTACGGTAATATCTTGTACACTCGCAATCCTAAATTTGTATCCAGGTCTTGTTGAAGTTTCGAATCATTTGACATACTAATGAACCAATTACAACGCTTATCCTGTTTTATATTTGCCTGAACTCGCTTAATTAATACTCGATCAGGCTATTTGAAGCAAGCCTGGATACATATTTGGATTGCGAGTGTACAGCCACAATCAAATATCCACCGACACTTTCCTTCCATTGTAGTAAATAAATTATCTTGGTAATAAAAAACACAAAAAAAAAACACGTGTATGATGAATTTGCAGCACCTCATAATAATAATAATTGAGGGAGTTGAGTTGACGTAAGTTTGTATGATTATATTTTGATATGATACTGATTTATTTGCACGATGGAAGGAAGGTGGTGGTGGATATTTCATTGTGGCTGTACAGTAATGCCTTGTTTAGGTTTTGTGTTGATATGTGTGTGTATTGCACTGTTTGTAAAGGAATCTGTGAACAGTAAAAATAATAAATAAAACGAAAAAACTCATTATCTACTGCATGGAGATATGGGTGTGTAATGTAAGGTACAGTCTTCTCCACTCCCGCTTTCACCAGTTCAGCGTTGTCAACGTATACACCCGGCATCGTGTGAGCTACCAGTTCCGACTCTCGCATCCGAAACACCTGCCATCAACCCTTACTGGCAGGTGTTTCGGATGTGAGAGTTCGAACTGGTAGCTCATACGATGCTGGGTGTATACGTTAGCAATGCTGAACTGGTGAAAGCGGGAGTGGAGGAGACTGTACACTCGTGATACATAATTTCTGAACAGAGTGTGAGTTGCAGAAAGCATCGAATCGCCTGGTATTGCTCATTTTCCCACCCAGTACACCTATAGAGGCTGTGTGTGTGGTGCCTGCCGTTCTTCTCTGGTCAGAAATTACGTATCACGAGTGTACTGATAGAGAGAGAGATAGAGAGAGTTACATAGAGTTACAGACCACAACAGACCTTACGGTCCACACGAGGTGATATGATTAGAAGGTTACTGGTAGAGAATATATTACACCCCAGTGATAGTCGAAGATAAGGATAGCAAAGTAGAAGGCTCTCTCCCCACCCTCCACTCCCTCCGGCATTAGCCATACAGAAGAAAAACTCCACAAGGAAATTTTATAGGAAAGGTAGAAAGTATGTGAAATTTGGCTAACTTGCCACCTGTAATGGGCAAAAATTATTCATAAGTAAACATCGTATGTTGGGGATTAGATGGAAGGTGTTTATCTAAGTGATGTTTGAAGCTATCTATGGTATTGCAGTCTATTCCATTACGGGGAAGCCCATTCCATAAGTTGACAACTCGGTTAAAAAAGAAATTCTTGGATTCGTGCGAGTTAAAAGATTTACCTATGATTTTGCATCCATTACCTCTCATGTAGTTTGAATGGTCGATAGTGAAATATTTGCTGCAGTCCATATTATCTATGCCTTAGATTATTTTAAATACTTTTTTTTTTTTTTTTTTTTTTTTTTTTTTTTTTTTTTTTTTATGATCCGACACTGGACATAGGCTTAATCAAGCCCGTTATCGTGGCCCAGGTCACCTGCTGCTCACACACACACACGTCACGACTTCCGAACTGGTACCCAGCCACAGAGAGAGGGAAGTGAGGGTAATTCCCAAATATTGCAGCTGTTATGGTACCAGTGAGGGTGTTTTACGACGTTCGGTGGCCTTATAGTTAGTGCCTGACACTCAAATCGGAAGAGTAAATATTCTCAGGCCCTCACCTGAGAGGATCGATCTCCCGACCTCTAGGGTATGAGTCCAGAACACTAACCACTCGGCCACCTCCCCTAGATTAAGTCGCCTCTCAATCTACGTTTTGCTAATGGGAATAGATTTAAATCACTTAGCCACTCCTGCTGACTGTGTTTTACATTATTTGATATTGTTACCCCTAAGTCTGTCTCTCGATCCACGCTTTTAAGTTGATTACTATTTAACTAGTAGTTTGCTGTTACGTTTCGATGTTCGATGTGGAGCACATTTATCTGCATTGAAGGACATTTGCCAAGTTTTCGCCTAATTTGACAATTTATCGAGATTATCTTGCATTTCTTTAGTTTGTGCGTTAGTAAGTACCGTATTTGCAATTTTAGTGTCATCGGCAAACTTCGATATTATGCATGAGAGGCCTTTGTCTATGTCGTTTATGTAAACTAAGAATAGGATTGGTTCTAAAACTGACCCTTGTGGCACTCCGCTCGTAACGCCAGTCCAGTTAGATGATTTCCCATTAATTACCACACATTGCTTTCGGTTTCTTAGCCAGTTCTCTATCCATCTTTTGGTATCACCTTGGATTCTGTGTGATTTTAGTTTAGTTATCAAGCTTTTATGGGGAACTTTGTCAAAGGCCTTTTGTAAATCTAGATAAATTATGTCTACTGTCTTACTCTTGTCATATTTGTTGAAAGTGTAATTTTAAAAGTCTAATAGGTTCGTTAGGCAAGAGCGTTGGGCAAGAGAGAGAGAGAGAGAGAGAGAGAGAGAGAGAGAGAGAGAGAGAGAGAGAGAGAGAGAGAGAGAGAGAGAGAGAGAGTAATTATACGAAAAAGATGCATATTTCTCCAGTGTTATATATAGGGAAGGTTCAGGATGACTTAGCTTGGTTTTTCAGACTTCCAGTAACTTTTCTTCCAAAACTCATTAGAATAATTTTGAAAATAAAAAGATCGTATGATTACTTTTCAAATTAGCCTATAAGTCGAGCGGCAGGGAAGAGAGAGAGAGAGAAAGAGAGAGAGAGTTATACTACCACAACCACAACTACCACCACTATGACTACCACTACTACCACCACTACCATTAATACTACCACCACCACTATGACTACCAAAACTACCACCACTATCACAACTACCACTACCACCACCACTATCACAACTACCACTATCACTACCACTATTAATACTATATACCACCACTATCACTACCAACACCACCACCACCACCACTATTAATACAACCATCACTATCTCCACCACCATCACTACAACCACAACCACCATCACTACCACCACCACCACTATTAATACAACCATCACTATCACCACCACCATCACTACAACAACAACCACCATCACTACAACCACAACCACCATCACTACCACCACCACCACTATTAATATAACCATCACTATCACCACCACCATCACTACAACCACAACCACCATCACTACCACCACCACCACTATTAATACAACCATCACTATCACCACCACCACTATTAATATAACCATCACTATCACCACCACCATCACTACAACCACAACCACCATCACTACCACCACCACCACTATTAATACAACCTTCACTATCACCACCACCATCACTACCACCACCACCACTATTAATACAACCATCATTATCACCACCACCATCACTACAACCACAACCACCACCACCATCACCACTATCATCACTACCACCACTTCCACTACTACCACCACCAGATACAAGGACTACGTGGACTGTGTGGTTCGTGTGGCTGGTATCACTGGCTACCATCCCATCGGCACAGCTCGCCTCGGTAACCCCAACACAGACCCATATGCTGTTGTTGACCCTACACTCAGGTCAGTCACTCACTCACACGAGCCTAAGGTATTATTATTATTATTATTATTATTAGGTTAGTCACACGAGCCTAAACTTTTGCTATTATCCATTTTTTTTTTATCGTCTTTTATTTTTAGTTTTATTTCCATTTTTTTTTTTTTTTTTTTTTTAAGTTTATTATTCTCTTTTATTTTACTTTTTATTTTTATTTTTATATTTTATTTTATTTTCAAAGTTTTTTTTTCATATATCCATTTTTTTTTCAAGTTTTTTATTATCCATTTTTTATTTTTTTATTTACTGTTATATTTTAAAGTTTTTTTTATCCATTTTTTATTTCATTTTTTATTTTTATTTTTATATTTAATTTTATTTTCAAAGTTTTATCCATTTTTTATTTTTCATATTTACTGTTATTTTTTAAAGTTTTATTTTCCATTTTCTATTTTACCTTTTTCATTTTTATTTTCATGTTTACTTTTATTTTCAAAGTTTTTATTATCCATTTTTTAATATATTTTTATTTATGTATGTATATATATATATATATATATATATATATATATATATATATATATATATATATATATATATATATATATATATATATATATATATATATATATATATATATATATATATATATATATATATATATATATATATATATATATATATATATATATATATATATATATATATATATATATATATATACATATACATATACATATACATATACATATACATATATATATATATATATATATATATATATATATATATATATATATATATATATATATATATATATATATATATATATATATATATATATATATATCATTTCTTTTTAAATTTAGTGTTTATATATATTTTAATACATTGTTTACATATTCTCTCCATTTGCTATAATGTTGTTTACATATTCTCTCCACCTTTTACCATTTTGTTGACATATTCTCTCCACTTACTACTATTTTGTTTACAAATTCTCTCCACATGTTACCATTTTGTTTACATGTTCTCTCCACTTATTACCATTTTATTGACAGTTTCTCTCCAGCTTTTGTTTCATTGTATTATCTCTCCTCCTACTGCCATTATTTTTTCATCAATTTTCCCTCTACTTACAATACATTTCTTTACATCAATTCTCCCTCCATTGTATGCAAGAATCTGTCTGGTTGGTATAGATAATGGTGTGGTACAGTTGAACACATGAATGGGTGGTACAGCCAAAGTGAAAGATGGTCTATTTCTCCCAATATCAAGTTCCTTAGTGCCAAATAGGAGATATCAGGGGCAGAAGTCAGTATTGAGGATGGCAAGTACCTGATAATAGACACTGGTTAATCAAATGGGACAAGTATCTTTCACCTGGGCTGTACATCACCCATTCATTCATGCGTCCATCTGTACCAATACAATGGTTGTTGTGTTGTGTGTGTCTATGAAGTCATCGTACAAGTACTAACACCATTGTCAACACTTTCCTTTCCTTCGTTGCAGTGTGGTTGGTGTAAAATGGTTCAGTCATGTTGCCTAAAGAATGTTTATATCTATTTTCTCTTTCTACCATTTGTACTCCATCTTCCTTTCTACTGCTGTTTGTTTACATCTATTTTCTCTTTTAAAACATGCCTCCCTCGTGCAGTCTTTCCTATACACAACTGGTCAACTCTGGACATTGCTCTTCTGAACTCTCTCAATGTTTGCTTCCTCCCCTCAGGACAACATGCAACACTCGTCAAGCCTCTCGTCCTCACCCCTTTTCTGTCCAACTCCCGAATGCAAGAGTTAACCGGTACTGTTAGTCTTTCATATACACAACTGGTCAACTCTGGAACACTCACTCTACCTTCGTCCATCTTGTGCTTCTTCAAATACAATGAGTCTAGACATCTCGAACGAAATCTTCCCTCCTACTACTGTCTACTTACTGCTATTCTGTTTACATCCGTCTCCATCATTCTTTTCTCTCACCACTGTATATAATATTTACAATTTTACACCCACACATCTCTCCCATTCCTTGCAGTGTGGTTGGTGTGAACCGTTTGAGAGTAGTGGATGCTTCAGTCATGCCAACGCTAACCTCTGGAACACCCAACTCCGTCATCACAGTCATTGCTGAGAAAGCCGCCCATATGATCAAGGTTAGGATGGGTTGGGAACTTGGGATATATATAGGTTAGGATTGGTCAGAGGTTAGGATAGGTTAAGTAAAGATAAGGATAGGTTAGGTTTGGTCAGGTTTGGTTAGGTTAAGTAAAGATAAGGACCCTGTGATCAAGGTTAGGATGGGTTGGGTTAGGTTAGGTTTCGTCAGGTGTGTGTGTGTGTGTGTGTGTGTGTGTGACAAAAATTCATGGGATAACTGTTATAGTAATGTAGTATAGCGTGTATGTATGTACAGTCGTGGTCATATATAATCATCCATATAGGGGTAACTCACGTAAGAGTTAGACATCTTCCCTCTGTTCATTAGATGATAAACTTTCCAATAAATAGGTTAACTACCATCTTTTAATTTACTACAAGCAGCTACACACTACTTAAAACAATAGCATCATAATTATGTGAACGTGAAAACATTACACCGTAAATTGTTTGAGATACCCATATAATAATTGATTATTATTGACCACGACTGTATGTATGTATGTATGTATGTATGTATGTGTGTGCTGTAATACAAACACTGGGCCAAACCATGCATGTATGTACTTTTCAGGAGAGGTGGGGTAATGGGTCGACTCTGGCTGATGAGAGGCTGTGTGACTCCTCCCCTGAGTGTGAAGAGGAACTACTGGCAGCTGTCAACACTGCCACTCCAACTGTTACACACCTCACTACCACTACCACTCTCATTCTTACTCTCACTCTTATTCATTTCAGAGCTTACTTAGTATTATAATAATGGTGTAGATAGATACTATAATTATGTGTGTGTGTGTGTGTGTGTGTGTGTGTCCACCATTATCAACACCAACACATCTCGCCAACACACACACACATACACACACACACACAATCTTGTCTACCATACCAGTGGCTGACTAAATAATTGGTATAGTTACTTATGTATGTATATATTTCGTCTCCAATACTGGAATTTAAGGGGGTGCAGGAGTAGGGGACAGGCTTGGGGGTGGGGGGTGGGGGTTTGGAAGGTGCGGGAGTAGGGGACAGGCTTGGGGTGGGGGTTTGGGAGGTGCGGGAATAGGGGACAGGCTTGAGGGTGGGGTTTTTTTTTTGGGGGGGTAATGGAATAAGGGACAGGCTTGAGGGGAATAGGGGGATAGGCTTGGGGAGGATTAGGGAGGTGAGGGAGTAGGGGAGAGGCTTAGGGGGGTGGGGGGTATATGGGGTGCGGGAATAGGGGGACAGGGTAGGGGTGAGTAGAAAGTCTGCTGCTGTCCCCTATTCCCGCACCTCCCTTTACCCTCACCCCCAAGTCTGTCCCCTACTCTCCAAGTCTGTCCCCTCATCCCGCACCCCCCTAACCTCACCCCAAGATCCGTAGTTTTAAAAAATTTGAGGGCCCTTACTGGAGCTCTATGAATTCTCCAAACTACTCCAGGCAACAGATTCCCTATTAGAAACACTGAAGCGTTCTGTGGCCTGGATCATTTGGAGGGTTCATAGATCTCCAGTAAGGGCCCTCAATTTTGTTAAAACTACGGGCCTCAGTCTGTCCCCCTATTCCCGCACCCTTAACCAGGGTGTATTCTAATGTGCAGTTGTAAATTTAAAAATGTGCAGTTGTAAATTTAAAACTGTGCAGTTGTAAATTTAAAAATGTGCAGTTGTAAATTTAAAAATGAGCAGTTGTAAATTTAAAAATGAGCAGTTGTAAATTTAAAAATGTGCAGTTGTAAATCCAAAATGTGCAGTTGTAAATCGAAAATGTGCAGTTGTAAATTTAAAAATGTGCAGTTGTAAATTCAAAATGTGTAGTTATAAATTTAAAAATGTGCAGTTGTAAATTCAAAATGTGCAGTTGTAAATTCAAAATGTGCAGTTGTAAATTCAAAATGTGTAGTTGTCAATTTGCACTTTGGTTTGAATTTGCATGGCTAGGCTAGTGTTTCATTAACTCGGAGGGAACCATAATAGAAGTCACTGATAGCTGACCAGAACATATTTTTATTTTATACGTATCACGTGACGATATGATTCATGCAAAGAGTTACCGTAGTCCACTTATATTTAAATGTGGGTGTAATTATATATATATATATATATATATATATATATATATATATATATATATATATATATATATATATATATATATATATATATATATATATATATATATATATATATATATATATATATCTTCCAAAATAGCCATATATGGGAGATGAAGTCACATTAGCCCCATGTACAGTTGCCAAAAAAGGTATTGAAAAGATATTGTGATAAATCTTGATAAAACTTTAACCCTAGTAATATCCACAACTATTTGTAGGGACTATAAGCATGTATAACAGAAGGAAATATACATATCCTTCTGTAATACATACTTATAATCCCTACAAACAACTATGGACATTAATATATTTAATGTTGTATCAATAGTTGTCGCAATACCTTTTTCGGCAACTGTACATGCCTCACCTTCCCTGTTGGTCTGAAGTTGTAAATTATACGAAAGAAAGTATTTACAGTTCTTGTTTGTTTTTCTTCTCCTGTGATGGATACACACTTAGTAACACACACAACTTGAGGCACCATAATGTAGCCAATAGTGGTGCCTTATTCTTAATACCTTTACAATTCCACCTTATAATATTATACATGTTGGAGTTTTAATTAAGGAGATAAATTAAGTGTATGTGTGCTTAGCCTTTTTTAGCTTTAGGAGGAGTACCTCCACCAACTGACATAATTGATACTTACTCAACTTTCTCAAAGGGGGGAAACCATCACGTGAGAAGAAGACTGCTGCTACAGGGGCTGTCAAAAGTATTTAATATTTGCCAGGATTTTTGCCATTCTGTTTGACAACATTCTGTAGAAATAGCAACAGAATATGAAGGAGAAAATATGTTAGTTTTTTCGATTAGGACTAATATATATGCATAAGCCCGCTTGTCGTCATCATGTGTGTAGACAGAGTATTAGTAGTGTTTAAGGACTTAATAGCTTTAAGTGAACTTAACGTATCAGTAAAGATAAGTATATCCTATAGTGGGTCGTCGATAGGGCAAATTCCAAAGCCTTATCAATAGCAAAAAGTTCAGTAAGGAAAATTGATGTATAATCAGATTCGGCAGTCTGAATTTCAACTGGCATTCAGTCGACCACACACCTACACTCACACATTCATCCGTCATGGAGCCGTCGATATACAGGTGGAAAAATGGAAGATGTTGAATAATAATCTCCCGAAAACTCTGGTGTACAGTCGGTGGCAGATGTCCTGTCGCCTCACCTGCCTCACCGAGACGCACAGTGTTTATGGACTCGAGAAATATGCATGATTTCTACACTTAATAATCTCGAGTCCAGGGTTCATATAGGTAGGGTTAGCCAAGAGACAGATTTGGGGCGGAGCTACGTGACGTCAAAGGATCCCGTGGCCTCGCAGCCAATGCTCTCATTTTTAAGGTAATTACTCTATATTACCGTAATTTGGGACCATTTAAAGTAAAGTTTTGACCATCTAAGGTAATTTTTATCGATGCTTCCGTTATTTCATGGGTTATCGTAAGAGAAAAATGCATTGCTGTAAAAAACTATTATAATTTCATAAAATTATCATGTGTCAAGGGTTCATAAACGTCGATATGGTTACCTACTTCAGGATCTATGGTAATTTGGCTACATCTAACGTATTTTCAACCCAATCTTTAAGGTAATATCACAAATACTTCATGACAACCCTGCTCGCAGCCATGAACCCATTCTGTGTTGGGTCGCTCGCTAGTACAGACTTCTCTCATCATTGTTTTTTGGTGTATGAGTGTATATAATTTATTATATATGTCCTAAAAATGAGGCGATTGGGGGGTATGGGGGCGACTAGGCCAAATAAAACATTGTATTCGCGTTCAGGAGAGAGAGAGAACTGCTTCTAGCAGTGCGAATCGTACTAGGACAACACATCCTACCCAAGGGGCTGACAGATATAAACTGAGCTGGGCGACAGAGAGAGACGGATGTTGGGCACCTGTGATGGGGTGCGCAGAGGTGGCCTAAACTCGTTCCTCTCTTGGCTAACCCTATCTATATGAACCCTGCATTTTAGTACGTGGTCGCGAATTTACGAGCTCAAAATATCCACAGACACTTTCCTTCTATCGTGGTAAATATCTTGGTAATAAATAACAACACGTGTATGATTTTGCATCATTATTATTATTATTATTATTATTATTATTATTATTATTATTCTCATCATCATTATCATTATTATTATTATTATTATTATTATTATTATTATTATTATTATTATTATTATTATTATTATTATTATTATTATTATTATTATTATTATTATTATTATTATTATTATTATTATTTTCAATATTATTGTTATTATTTAAAAATATTTTTAATAATAATAGTTATATCATCATCATCATCATCATCATCATCATCATCATCATCATCATCATCATCATCATCATCATCATCATCATCATCATCATCATCATCATCATCATCATCATCATCATCATCATCATCATCATCATCATCATCATCATCATCATCATCATCATCATCATCATCATCATCATCATCATCATCATCATCATCATCATCATCATCATCATCATCATCATCATCATCATCATCATCATCATCATCATCATCATCATCATCATCATCATCATCATCATCATCATCATCATCATCATCATCATCATCATCATCATCATCATCATCATCATCATCATCATCATCATCATCATCATCATCATCATCATCATCATCATCATCATCATCATCATCATCATCATCATCATCATCATCATCATCATCATCATCATCATCATCATCATCATCATCATCATCATCATCATCATCATCATCATCATCATCATCATCATCATCATCATCATCATCATCATCATCATCATCATCATCATCATCATCATCATCATCATCATCATCATCATCATCATCATCATCATCATCATCATCATCATCATCATCATCATCATCATCATCATCATCATCATCATCATCATCATCATCATCATCATCATCATCATCATCATCATCATCATCATCATCATCATCATCATCATCATCATCATCATCATCATCATCATCATCATCATCATCATCATCATCATCATCATCATCATCATCATCATCATCATCATCATCATCATCATCATCATCATCATCATCATCATCATCATCATCATCATCATCATCATCATCATCATCATCATCATCATCATCATCATCATCATCATCATCATCATCATCATCATCATCATCATCATCATCATCATCATCATCATCATCATCATCATCATCATCATCATCATCATCATCATCATCATCATCATCATCATCATCATCATCATCATCATCATCATCATCATCATCATCATCATCATCATCATCATCATCATCATCATCATCATCATCATCATCATCATCATCATCATCATCATCATCATCATCATCATCATCATCATCATCATCATCATCATCATCATCATCATCATCATCATCATCATCATCATCATCATCATCATCATCATCATCATCATCATCATCATCATCATCATCATCATCATCATCATCATCATCATCATCATCATCATCATCATCATCATCATCATCATCATCATCATCATCATCATCATCATCATCATCATCATCATCATCATCATCATCATCATCATCATCATCATCATCATCATCATCATCATCATCATCATCATCATCATCATCATCATCATCATCATCATCATCATCATCATCATCATCATCATCATCATCATCATCATCATCATCATCATCATCATCATCATCATCATCATCATCATCATCATCATCATCATCATCATCATCATCATCATCATCATCATCATCATCATCATCATCATCATCATCATCATCATCATCATCATCATCATCATCATCATCATCATCATCATCATCATCATCATCATCATCATCATCATCATCATCATCATCATCATCATCATCATCATCATCATCATCATCATCATCATCATCATCATCATCATCATCATCATCATCATCATCATCATCATCATCATCATCATCATCATCATCATCATCATCATCATCATCATCATCATCATCATCATCATCATCATCATCATCATCATCATCATCATCATCATCATCATCATCATCATCATCATCATCATCATCATCATCATCATCATCATCATCATCATCATCATCATCATCATCATCATCATCATCATCATCATCATCATCATCATCATCATCATCATCATCATCATCATCATCATCATCATCATCATCATCATCATCATCATCATCATCATCATCATCATCATCATCATCATCATCATCATCATCATCATCATCATCATCATCATCATCATCATCATCATCATCATCATCATCATCATCATCATCATCATCATCATCATCATCATCATCATCATCATCATCATCATCATCATCATCATCATCATCATCATCATCATCATCATCATCATCATCATCATCATCATCATCATCATCATCATCATCATCATCATCATCATCATCATCATCATCATCATCATCATCATCATCATCATCATCATCATCATCATCATCATCATCATCATCATCATCATCATCATCATCATCATCATCATCATCATCATCATCATCATCATCATCATCATCATCATCATCATCATCATCATCATCATCATCATCATCATCATCATCATCATCATCATCATCATCATCATCATCATCATCATCATCATCATCATCATCATCATCATCATCATCATCATCATCATCATCATCATCATCATCATCATCATCATCATCATCATCATCATCATCATCATCATCATCATCATCATCATCATCATCATCATCATCATCATCATCATCATCATCATCATCATCATCATCATCATCATCATCATCATCATCATCATCATCATCATCATCATCATCATCATCATCATCATCATCATCATCATCATCATCATCATCATCATCATCATCATCATCATCATCATCATCATCATCATCATCATCATCATCATCATCATCATCATCATCATCATCATCATCATCATCATCATCATCATCATCATCATCATCATCATCATCATCATCATCATCATCATCATCATCATCATCATCATCATCATCATCATCATCATCATCATCATCATCATCATCATCATCATCATCATCATCATCATCATCATCATCATCATCATCATCATCATCATCATCATCATCATCATCATCATCATCATCATCATCATCATCATCATCATCATCATCATCATCATCATCATCATCATCATCATCATCATCATCATCATCATCATCATCATCATCATCATCATCATCATCATCATCATCATCATCATCATCATCATCATCATCATCATCATCATCATCATCATCATCATCATCATCATCATCATCATCATCATCATCATCATCATCATCATCATCATCATCATCATCATCATCATCATCATCATCATCATCATCATCATCATCATCATCATCATCATCATCATCATCATCATCATCATCATCATCATCATCATCATCATCATCATCATCATCATCATCATCATCATCATCATCATCATCATCATCATCATCATCATCATCATCATCATCATCATCATCATCATCATCATCATCATCATCATCATCATCATCATCATCATCATCATCATCATCATCATCATCATCATCATCATCATCATCATCATCATCATCATCATCATCATCATCATCATCATCATCATCATCATCATCATCATAATAATAATAATAATAATAATAATAATAATAATAATAATAATTATTCCCCATTGGTAAAGTCATGGTCTAATGTACTGCAACCTGGTGAATAAAAGCGAGCTATTGGAGTTAATTTTATGAACCAAAATTGCACACACCAATAGCTATAGTTTCGGATCATTTTTCGAAGCCATCTCATTGGAAGGTGTTGCAGTACATTAGACCATGACTTTACCTCTGATTCCCCATATCTAGTGAAAATTCCCCATACTTTCCATCACCTAGAGAGATTATTGGCTCAAAATTATTGTTTAAATTGCAGTCCATAAATGGGGTTATTGAGTTGACTTGCCCTCCCCCCTACCCCCATCCACTCTACCCATACCCCCTCCCTCACACCCATACCCCTACCCCCCCTAACACCATACCCCCACACCACTCCCCATCCCCCTCCTTGATTATCGTATTATAACGTCATGATTTGGTGGAGAATATAGTTCACGTTTTATTTCATAATTCATTTATTATTAATTGTTTTGAATTCATTATTATATAATTAAATTCCCCGTAATTTTACTTACACATTGGTGTAAAAATGTATTTAATTACGTAATTAATTAACGAAATTAGCGTATATTTTCTATTTATAATTTCCAACCGTGACTAATTTATACATTGAAGCACTTTGGGTTCTTCAAGGTATCTCAGGCAACACAACTTAATGCAGGAATAATACAGTTTGGATGAATCAGTTTACTCCACAATGGAAATCTGAGATCCTTTATAGTACTTTGATTCCTCCAAAGTATGTCAGGAAAGAGAATTAAATGATAAATATAATGGTATCAATCTTGTTGTATGGAATAGTTTGGAGGAATCCAATTGGTCCAGTATTACCAGAACCAACACCACAGCTTCAAATGAATTAGCTTCAAATGAATCAACTTGGTGAACCATTGTATAGGGGGTGTAGGGAGGGAGTGGTGTAATAGGGGGATATGGAGGGGTGTAGGGAGGGGTTGAAAGTGGGTGGTTTGGGTGGTGTAGGGAGGTGGGAGCTTCAATGAGTGAATCAGCTTCGAATTTACACCAACATCAACTTAGTAACTCTTGCTTTTGAATCTCTATTGAAGGAGAAATTTTGGTCCCAGAATTTGCTCTCTCTCCCTTCCCACATTCCTATTTTCTCTCCCTTTCTCTCCCTTCCCACTTTCATAACTTCTCTCTCTCCCTTCCCACATTCCTATTTTCTCTCCCTTTCTCTCCCTTCCCACTTTCATAACTTCTCTCTCTCCCTTCCCACATTCATATTTTCTCTCTGTCGCTTCCCACCTTTGTATTCTCTCCCTCTCCCTTCCCACTTTCGTATTTTCTCTCTGTCTCTCCCTTCCCATATTCGTATTCACTTTCTCTCTCTCTCTCTCTCTCTCTCTCTCTCTCTCTCTCTCTCTCTCTCATGCTTGCTGTCCAATAATAATAATAATAATAAATAAATAAATAATAATGATGTGTTTCAATTTCCTTAGTAAAATAGAAATGCATAAATACTTATTAATTATTCCATGAAATAAATGGATTTGGTGGCAATATTGGAGCAACTTGATTCCTCCAAACTAATCCAGGCAACAGGGTAGACTGATATCATTATAATATTTATTAATTAATCCTGTTTCCTGACATACTTTGGAGGAATCAATGTACTCCAAAGTTACTACAAGGGACCTCAGATCATTCTAGGGTAATTTTGGAGCAAACTGATTCTTCCAAACCATATTATGACGTCGATACAAAGAGCGAGAGAGAGAAAGAAAAAGAGAGAAATAGAGAGCAGTGTTGCCATGTCTGCTTGATGAAATTTCTATAATTTCCCCATTGGCACCTCTGATTCCCCATATCTAGTGAAAATTCACCATACTTGGCATCACCTATAGAGAGAATGTTGGCTCAAAAGTAATGTTTGAATGGCAGTCCATAAATGGGATAACTGAGTTGACTTGCCCTCCCCCCTACCCCCCATCCACTCTACCCATACCCCCTCCCTCACACCCATGCCTCTACCCCCCCCCCCTAACACCATACCCCCCCCCCCACCCACCTTCCTTGAATATCATATAATGACGTCATGATTTGGTGCAGAATATAGTTCACGTTTTGAGTCATAATTAATCTATCAATAATTATTTTGAATTAATTATTATATCATTAAATTCCCCGTAATTATCCCTACATTTTGATATAATAATTTATTTAATTATGTAACTAATTAACGAAAGTAGCGAATATTTTCTATTTATAATTTCCAACCGTGACTAATTGGTACATTGGAGCACTTTGAGTCCTCCAAGGTATCTCAGGCAACACAACTTAATGCAGTTTGGAGGAATCAGTTTGCTCCACAATTACCCTATGGAAATCTGGGTTCCTTTATTGTACTTTGATTCCTCCAAAGTATGTCAGGAAAGAGAATTATTTAATAAATATAATGGTATCAATCCTGTTGTATGGAATAGTTTGGAGGAATGAAATTGGTCCAGTATTACCACAATCAACACCACAGCTTCGAATGAATTAGTTTCGAATGAATCAACTTGGTGAACCATTCTGAAAGGGGTGTAAGGAGGAGGTGGTGTATGGGTGTGTGTAGGGAGAGGTTTGGGTTGGGTGGTTGGAGATGTGTAGGGTTGGTAGCTTCGAATGAATCAGATTCGAATGTGTGAATCAGCTTCGATGCTTCCACCACTACTCCCCCCCATACTCCCATAATAACACCCCCCTTCCCTACACCACCTATACCCTCGTAATACACCCCCCTCCCTACACCACCACTACTCCCCCCCCCATACTCCCCTAATAACACCTCCCCCCTCCCTACACCCCCTTCTAAAATGGTTCACCAAGTTGATTCATTCGAAGCTGTGGTGTTGGTTGTGGTAATACTGGACCAATTTGATTCCTCTAAACTATTCCATACAACAGGAGTGATACCATTATATTTATTAATTAATTCTCTTTCCTGACATACTTTGGAGGAATCAAAGTACAATAAGGGACCCTAGATTTCCATAGGGTAATTGTGGAGCAAACTGATTCCTCCAAACTGTATTATTCCTGCATTAAGTTGTGTTGCCTGAGATACCTTGGAGGACTCAAAGTGCTCCAATGTACCAATTAGTAACGGTTGGAAATTATAAATAGAAAATATTCGCTACTTTCGTTAATTAGTTACATAATTAAAGAAATTATTATATCAAAATGTAGGGAATATTATGGGAAATTTGATGATATAATAATAAATTCAAAATAATTAAATTATAAATGAATTATGACCCAAAACGTGAACTACATTCTCCACCAAATCATGACGATAATCAAGAAGGGGGTTGGGGAGTGGTGTGGGGGTATGGTGTTAGGGGGGGTAGGAACATGGGTGTGAGGGAATGGGTATGTGTAGAGTGGGTTGGAGATAGGGGGGAGGGGTAGTCAACTCAGTAACCCCATTTATGGACTGCCATTCAAACATTAATTTTGAGCCAACATTCTCTCTATAATTGATGACAAGTATGGGGAATTTTCACTAGATATAAGGAATCAGAGGTACCAATGGGGATATTATAGACATTTCGACAAGCAGACCTGACAACACTGCTCTCTCTCTCTCTCTCTCTCTCTCTCTTTGTAATGATGTCATGATATGGTTTGGAGGAATCAGTTTGCTCCAAAATTACCCTAGAGATATCTGAGGTCTCTTGTAGTAACTTTGGAGTACATTGATTCCTCCAAAGTATGTCAGGAAACAGGATTAATTAATAAATATTGTAATGGTATCAATCTACCCTGTTGCCTGGAATAGTTTGGAGGAATCAAGTTGCTCCAATATTGCCACCAAGTTTTCATTGGTTTATTAATAAGAGAAAACTATTTAATTTTATCACAGACTTATTTATTATTTTTGTTTATTTTTATGATAATTATTTTAACACCTGAATTATTTATTATTGTACATTTCTTTACACCTTATTTAATTATTGATTAATATTTAACCCATTTATTTCATGGGATAATTAATATTAAACCCATTTATTACATGGGATAATTATTAAACCCATTTATTACATGGGATGATCAATATTTAACTCATTTATTACATGGTATAATTAATTAATATTAAACCCATTTATTTCATAGGACAATTAATATTTAATTCATTTATTACATGGGATAATTAATATTTAACCCATTTATTACATGGGATAGTTCATAATATTAAACCCAATTATTACATGGGATAATTAATATTTAACCCATTTATTACATGGGATAAATAATTAATATTAAACCCAATTATTACATTGGATAATTAATATTTAACCCATTTATTACATGGGATAGTTTATTAATATTTAACCCATTTATTTCATGGGATAAATAATTAATATTAAACCCATTTATTACATGGGATAAATAATTAATATTAAACCCATTTATTTCATGGGATAATTAATATTAAACCCATTTATTACATGGGATAATTAATTAATATTAAACCCATTTATGTCATGGGATAATTAATATTTAACCCATTTATTTCATGGGATAATTAATTAATATTAAACCCATTTATTTCATGGGATAATTAATATTAAACCCATTTATTTCATGGGATAATTATTTGATATTAAACCCATTTATTACATGGGATAATTAATATTTAACCCATTTATTACATAGGATAAATAATTAATATTAAACCCATTTATTTCATGGGATAATTAATATTAAACCCATTTATTTCATGGGATAATTAATTAATATTAAACCCATTAATTTCATGGGATAATTAATTAATATTAAACCCATTTATTTCATGGGATAATTAATATTAAACCCATTTATTTCATGGAATAATTATTTAATATATTTTTTTATTTTTTTCTGCTAAGGAAATAGAAACAAATTATTATTTATTTAATATTTATTTATTATTTATTATGGAGAGAGAGAGAGAGAGAGAGAGAGAGAGAGAGAGAGAGAGAGTTACAAGGAGTTACAAGGAAAATAAGTACCCTAGAAGACCTTACGATCCATAAAAAGAGGGTACCTGTGGGTTTAGTTGTGCAAGTATGTGACCGTCCTTGAATGTGTCATGTGAAACCATCAAGGAACACTCACACAACGGCTTAAACACCTAGACGGTGGTTTAAGATTTTATCTAATCTGGACTTGAACTGATCCACAGAGTTGCTGTTGACTACATCAGCAGGAAGCGCGTTCCAAGTACCGCAGATGCTGTATGTAAAGAATTTACCACACCGATCACGGTTGTATCGCTTCAGTTCAAGTTTGTAGCCATGATTCCTGGTTGTGCCCTCACTGAGTTGGAAAATGTCCCTGTAGTCTACATTGTCAAAGCCTCGTAGTATTTTAAACACTTCGATAAGCTGACCACGCAGTCTCCGAGTTTCCAAAGAGAACAGGTTGAGTTCTACCAACCGATCTTCATAGCTCTTGTGTCTAAGAGAGGGTATAAGTTTGGTTGCCCTGGCTTGCACTCGTTCCAATCTCGTAATATCCTTTCGGTAAGAAGGACTCCAAAACTGGACTGCATACTCCAGGTGCGGTCGGACAAGGGAATTGTACAGACAAAGTACTATCTCCTTGTTCCGGTATCCAAACTGCCGCTTTATGTACCCTAACATCCTTTGGGCTTTCTTCTCTGCCTCAATACACTGCTTTGAAAACTTGAGGTCGCTAGTGATAGTTACACCCAAGTCTTTCTCAGTATCAGTGCTTACGAGAGCATTGCCCTTAAGGGTATACTCTGTTCGGGGGTTTCTGTGGCCTATATGCATAACTTTGCATTTGTTCACGTTAAATGGCATTTGCCACGTGTCAGACCACTCCCCGATCTTCCTAAGATCTTCTTGTAAGCGGGTAGTATTTCCTTCTTTCGCGACATTCATACCAAGCTTAGTATCATCGGCGAATTTGGAAATCTTGGCAACCATGTCACCATCCATATCATTAACATAGATGATAAACAGTAGTGGTCCCAGAACAGAACCTTGGGGAACACCGCTAGTAACGGGAACCCACTCTGAAGCCTGTCCATTCACTACTACCCGCTGCCGTCTGTCACTTAGCCAGTTCTCTATCCAATTTGCCACATTTCCGTCTATGCCCAGTGCACACACTTTCCGAAGGAGGCGGCGGTGGGGTACCTTATCAAAGGCTTTCTGAAAGTCTAAGTAGACAACATCGACCGCTTTATCCTGATCATGCTCACTGAAAACAAAATGGAAGAATTCCACTAGATTTGTGAGGCATGACCGGTGCTGCCGGAACCCATGCTGGGAACCCCTCAGTAGCAAATTTGATTCTAAGTGTTGCGTTATTTTGTCCACCATGATGCTTTCCATGAGTTTACAGACTATCGAGGTTAAACTGATGGGTCTGTAGTTTGACAGTTGGCTGGCATCTCCCTTCTTGAAGATAGGTGTCACCTCTGCCTCACGCCAGTCTCTAGGAATGCATCCAGTCTGGAATACCCTGTTGAAGACCATGCACAGGTGCCGTGATACTTCACCATGCACTTCTTTCAACACTCTAGGTAAGAACCTATCCGGACCGGGGGACTTGTTTGCCTTTAATTCGAATATTTTTCTCTCAATTTCTTCTCGGGTGAAGACCATTGAGAGAATTACATAGAATTACATAGATACACGGGCCACACAGACCTTGCGGTCCCTTCGAGGTGGTCCGGCCTTAACGTTAGGGAAAAAAATAATATCAATGATTAGTGAAGGATAGTAAAGGATAGTAAAGCAGAAGGCTCTCTCCCCACCCACCTCTCCCTCGGGCATTACACCCTACATGAAAGTAATGATAGAAGCAGTACCTTGTGGCTGGAAGAAAACAGACACAAGGAAATTTTATAGGAGAGTTGGAAAGTAGGCTTAAATTGAAACACAAATAAATACAGAAAAATAAATAAATATGGATTAGTAAAAATAAAAAAAAGAATATACATACATATACATACATATACATATACATACACATACACACATGCACACATACACACATCATTTCCTATAGGTTATTTCCTATACTATACCCTTTTCTACAAGATGTTTGTCGAGTCTTTTTTTAAATGTATTAATGGTTTGACTATTGACTATTAATGATGGTAGGTTATTCCATTCGTTTATAATTGTGTAAGTATAAAAGTTTTTAGTAGTGTCAAGGTTAGCTCTTTTACCAATTAGTTTCATTCCATTACCCCGAGTTGTGCTGTTATGATTTACTTTAAAGAGTTTGCTGGCATCTACATTGTTAAAGTTATTTAGGGTTTTGAAACATTCTATTAGTTGGCCTCGGATTCTTCTTTTTGACAGGGAGAATAGGTTAAGTTCTTTTAATCTTTCCGGATACGGTTTATTTCTTAGTGATGGAATTAGTTTGGTTGCTCTACGCTGAACAGCCTCAAGTTTGTCTATATCCTTTTTCAAATATGGAGCCCAAAATTGCACTGCATACTCCATATGAGGTCTTACTATGCTATTGTACAGAGGCAAAATTATTTCCTTATTCTTATATATGAAGTTTCTTTTAATGAATCCTAGTGCTCTGTTTGCTTTATTTGCTGCAATGGTGCATTGAACTGAAGGTTTGAGGTTCTTGTTTATGGTGATGCCCAGGTCCTTTACCTCTGTAACACTATTGATTTTATACCCATTTATTTCATATTCAAATGATTTATTTTTTGACCCAACGTGTAGTACTTGACATTTATTGACATTAAAGGGCATCTTCCATGTGTTGGACCATTCTCCAATTTTGAATAGGTCAGCCTGTAGTGAGTTTTTGTCTTCCTCATTTAATACTGATTTTCCAATTTTAGTGTCATCAGCAAACTTTGATATGATATTATTTAAGCCAACATCTATGTCATTAATATATATTGTAAATAATACTGGGCCGAGCACTGACCCCTGAGGCACTCCACTGGTAACTGGAACCCATCTAGACTCTACCCCATTAATGATAACCCTCTGTTTTCTACCATTCAACCAATTTTCTATCCATGCATGTACATTACCTTCTATTCCTAATGATTTTACTTTATTCATAAGCTGCTTATGTGGGACTTTGTCAAATGCTTTCTTGAAGTCAAGATAAATAATGTCAAGTGATTTACTGTTATCATGCTGGGAGAAAAGTCTATGATAAAATTCTAATAGGTTTGTTAAGCATGATCTTTTTGCTCTGAATCCATGTTGACTATTTCTGATGAGATTATTGATTTCGAGATGTTCTACCATTTTATCTTTAATGATGGATTCAAGGAGTTTACCCACGACTGAAGTTAAGCTTATTGGTCTGTAATTACCTGCTTGTTTTTTGTCTCCCTTTTTGAAGATAGGGGTTACATTGGCTATTTTCCAGTCTTCTGGCACATTTCCTTGTTCTAGGGATTTGGTAAATATTAGTGAAAGGGACTCAGCTATTTCCTCACTTGTATTTTTTAATATTCTTGGGTAGAACATGTCTGGGCCTGGGGATTTATTAATGTTCATTTTGTTTAGTTTATCTAGCACCTCCCTTGGGTTAATAATAAAGTTAGTAAGAGTTTCATGCTCTGGGGTTAATGGTTCTCTAGGGGTATCGTTATTTCCATAATTTACTGTAAAAACTGAACTAAAAAAGTTGTTAAGTGTGTTGGCTATGTCAGAGTTATCAGTCATCATTTCCCCCTCTTCATTAATTAAGTAATGGACCAATGCCGCTTCTTATCTTTCTATTACTGTTTATATATTTGTAAAATGACTTTGGATTGATCTTACTGTCCCTTGCTATTTTTACTTCAAGTTGCCGTTTTGCCGATTTTATGAGCCTTTTAACTGATCTACGAGAGTTTTGATACATATTGACTGCTACTTCACTATTGTCTCTTTTCTTAATTTTGTGATACTTTTGTCTGTCTTTAATTGCTCTTCCTATATCTGCATTGTACCATGGGGGTTTGCTGTTTATATTGTTCATTATTCTTTTCATTGGGATATATGTATTCTGAGCTTCCATAAACTTGTGTTTGAATTCTAACCACATGCTATTAGTATCAGTTATGTCCTCAATGTGTCTGTGTATGTTTCTTAGATCACGTTTCATGCTGTTATAGTCAGCTAACCTAAAGTCTGGAGTTAAGATATTGTTAGTTGTATTGGGCTGACTATTATTAAGGTTAAATCTTATCATTCTATGATCACATGAATCGAGGTGTTCTCCAACATTGACATCAGTTATTAAGTCCTCATTCGTTACCATAACATGGTCAAGAATATTATCCCCTCTAGTTGGTTCTCTGACAAGCTGTGACATGAAATTATCTCCCACGAACTCTAGTAATCTATTAGAGTCCTGGGCTTCACTAGTATTTATATTCCAATCTATTCTTGGAAGATTAAAGTCGCCAAGTATGACGGTTTCGTCTGAGTTTAGTGTATCTTTTAACGTGTTATATAACATTAAGTCTTCCTCCAACGTGTGACTAGGTCTTCGGTAGACTACGACAATATTGATGTTTATATCATTATCATTAATTTTAGTGCATACTAGTTCTGATTTGTTGTTATGGAGGACAAGTTCGCTTGAGTTGATGGAGTTCCTAACATAAATTGCAACTCCCCCTCCTCTAATTCCTTCTCTGTCCTTGTAATATATATATATATATATATATATATATATATATATATATATAGAGAGAGAGAGAGAGAGAGAGAGAGAGAGAGAGAGAGAGAGAGAGAGAGAGAGAGAGAGAGAGAGAGAGAGAGAGAGAGAGAGAGAGAGAGAGAGAGAGAGAGAGAGAGAGAGAGAGAGAGAGAGAGAGAGAGAGAGAGAGAGAGAGAGAGAGAGAGAGAGAGAGAGAGAGAGTGGGCAAATATATATATATTTTTTTCTATTTATTTATTCATTTACATATTGTTTTTAAAATATCATATATATTTTTACACACACACAGCTTATCTTTTGCACACACACACACACACAGTTTATCTTTTACACACACACAAACACACAGTTTATCTTTTACACACACACACAGTTTATCTTTTACACACACACACACACACACACACACATACGAAGTCTATCTTTGTAACACAGTTTATTCCTCTCTTTGACACACACACAGTCTCTCTCTATCTCTCTCTCACTTACATACAATCTCTCTCTATCTCTCTCTCACTCACAGGCTCTCTATCTTTCTCTCACACACAGTATCTCTCTCTCTCACACACACACACACATTAATCTCTAACACATGCACACATTAATATCTCTCTGACGCACACAGTCTCTCTTTCACACACACACACAGTCTTTATCTCTCACACACACACAGTCTCTATCTCTCACACACATTATTATCGCTGACACACATAGTCCCTCTCTCTCTCACACACACACAGTCTCTCTGACATACACATTAATATCTCTCACATACAGACACACACACACATTAATCTCTCTCTCTGACACACGCACACAGTCTCTCACTCTCTCTCTCTCTCTCTCTCTCTCTCTCTCTCTCTCTCTCTCACACACAAACACACACACACACACAGTCTCTCTCTCACACATTAATTTTTAATCACTCTCTGACACACACACAGTCTCTCTCTCACACACACACATAAATACACATATTCTCTCTCTTTCTCTCTCTCTCTCACACACACACAGTAATATATTAACTAACATCCACAGTTATATTTTAATCCTACATCCTTACAGAAATGGTATTATAAAATTATTTTGAGGTTATTTTAATACATGTGTGTGTGTGTGTGTGAGAGAGAGAGAGAGAGAGAGAGAGAGAGAGAGAGAGAGAGAGAGAGAGAGAGAGAGAGAGAGACAGAGAGGGGGTGGGGGGGTGTTAGAAAGTGAGAGAGAGAGAATGTGTGTTAGTGTGTGTGTGTGTTAGAAAGTGAGAGAGAGAGAGAATGGGTGTGTGTGTGTGTCTATGTCACACACCTTCTTGTCATCAATATGTAATGTGGTTGTATCTCCTTTATATAACTTGGCTATAATGTCTATTACTTGTTTATCACACTTATAATAGTTTAGGCTTTCTATCAGGGCTTTTCTATTTATGGAGACAAATACTTTCTTATAGTCTATTGCTGCTATAACCAATATACAGTAATCTAACAAAAATATATTATCCTCCACTCTGGGTCCTGCTGTAAATCCTGATTGTAGTTCACCATTCTTGATAAAGTTGATTTATTGCATTCCAGATTTATTTAGTATCATTCTTGAATTTTGTAAATATATGCATGTAGTAGGTAGGACCTTTTTGAGTTGCTGACAATCTTGTTTAACATATTGGGATATTCTTTATAATGGTTTTCTGCGATAGCACCAAATTTATAGTCTTTATAAAGGTTGTTTTTAGTTTTAATGGACTTAATAACAGCAGCTGTTATCCAAGGGTTTTGTAGTATTTTTTTTCAGAAATATATTTAGTTCTTAACAGAAAGCAGTTAGTGTGTATTTCATTAACTTTGGCAAGGAATGTACAGAAATGTATGTTAACATCTTGCAAAGATAAGAGTGCATTCCAGTCAATATTATTCAGTTTATAGGAAAAAAAAAAGGTTATATTTAGGAGTCACAAATGTCTAAATTCAATGTTGGTAGATTTTTCATTTGTAAGTGGAATGGAAATATCAAGAATAATGATAGATGATCAAATATGGGGTTATTGTTGAAGTTCCTCAAGCTGTCTGGCCGAGCAGCTCCGAGCTCCTGAGGAAGGCCATGGCCTGAACCAGGCTTTCCCACAATATCCTCAGAGAGTGTATGTTGTGTTGTTGGTGAGTGTGGTTGTGTGTATGTTGTGTTGTTGGCGAGTGTGTTTGTCTACATTGCAGTTTTCAATAGAATGGGGTGCTATGTTGCATCCCGGACGTATATTAGTCAAGTCTGGAAGAGTACACTTCATAGGGAAAATTAGAGCCAATCAGAGCTCGAGCTGGCTGTCTGAGCCAATCAGCGCCTGAGTTGCAGTGTTACCATCTCTCTCTCTTTCAAACATACATACATACATACATTCTCTCTCTCTCTCTCTCTCTCTCTCTCTCTCTCTCTCTCTCTCTCTCTCTCTCTCTCTTATACACACATACACACACATAGTCACATACATCTCTCTCTCTTATACACATACATACATTCTCTCTTTCTCTCTTTCAAACACACACACATATTTCTCTCTCTCTCACACACACTATCTCTCTCTCACTATTATTATCTCACACACACATACACTATCTCTTTTTCACACACTGTCTCTCTTTCTCTCTCTCTTACACACACACTGTCTCTCTTTCTCTCTCTTACACACACACACATACACACTCTCTCTCTCTCTCTCTCTCTCTCTCTCTCTTGTACACACACTCCTTTTCAGTCTCTTTCACAAACACACACACACTCGTTCTATCACACACATACACTATCTCTTTTTCACACCCTGTCTCTTTCTGCCCGCCTCTAGGGATGCAGGGAGGGGAAGGGAGGGGTGGGGTGGGGTGGGGTGGGGCCAGCTAGGGGTGAACACACGCACACAGATAGAGGGAGAGATGTGTGTATGTATGGTAGAGAGAGAGATGTATGTGTGTGTGTGTAAGAGAGAGAGAGAAATATAATAATAATACTGTGAAAGAGAGATAGAGCGAGTGTGTGTTTTTGTGAGAGTGAAAAGGAGTGTGTGTACAAGAGAGAGAGAGTGTGTTTGTGTGCGTGTAAGAGAGAGAAAGAAAGACAGTGTGTGTGTGAGAGAGAAAGAGAGACAGTGTGTGAAAGAGATAGTGTATGTGTGTGTGAGAGATAATAATAATAGTGAGAGAGAGATAGTGTGTTTGAGAGAGAAATATGTGTGTGTTTGAAAGAGAGAATGTATGTGTGTGTATAAGAGAGAGAGATGTATGTGTGTGTATAAGAGAGAGAGAGAGAGAGAGATTTTTTTTGTTTTGATTAATTTATTACGCTCAAGCATGAGCGGCAAACATTGTACAATATATATTATATCAAATTACATATATAAAAATGACAAACTTATATAATAATGAACTAGAGAGGTAGGCTTATAATATACAGTGTTGCAGTAAATAGTAAATTCTTACAGGGAAATTACTATATGTATAAAGATGACAAAATTACTATATTGAACTAGAGAAATAAACTTATAATGTACATACAGTATTATACAGTATTACACTACACAAGATATGGTTACAGGGAAATTACTATATGAATTGAGACCACAAGGAAAATACTATGCGTATAAAGACAACAATATTATTCTATTGGACCAGTGAAACAAGTTTATAATATACTGTACAGTACAGTGTTACACTAGATAGTATATTGTTACAGTTAGATTACTATATATATATTGATATTACAAGGACAATATTATTATATTGAACAAGATAAATAAGCTGTTAATATACAGTATTACACTAAATAGGACATTGTTACAGATAAATTATTACATGAATTGAGATCACAAGGAAATTATTATGTATTCAGGTCACAAGGAGATTACTATGTGTATAAAGATGACAAAATTATTATATCAGCTTATACATATATATACATACATACACACATGCACACATATACATAGTCTACATACCAATATGCATATATTATTAGTATTACACAGTACTGGATGGAACATTGTTATAGGGAAGAAATAAATATGACTATGTTGTTATACAGTATCTGCCAATGACATACACTTATCACATACTGGAAGGGACATTTGAGATCATACACTTATCAAAGCTACTATAACTCTACATATTAACATCTTCATGGTATCATAATCAGACCCAACACAATAGCAGACCCCACATCACATTATATCACTAAATCATCCTTGAACATCACAGCATTGTATGTCTAGTATCACAGAATATAATATACTAAATAATCCTACAACCATTACAGTATATCATCATCCTCACTACATCAAGATTACCCCATGACCACCCTCTTTGTTACAGCCATCATTATGCAAACAATACAAATATAAAACTAGAATCCCCCAAAGTGTGGATGGGTAGCAAGAATTAGATCTAAGTTATCATCACTGAGTATATATTGGCAGGTTTGAAGTAGGTTCCGTCCCTGTGGCAACAGGTTCCTAACTGTGGGGCACTGAAGGCAGTAATGTTCCAGGTTGTTAGCATTAGGACTATTGCACAGTTTACATGAGGTGTAATGTGGTATATCCTGTGTATTTGCAACCTGCCACACAGGCCGATATCCCAGCCTGAGCCTGGCACTTACAACATTGTGTCTGCGCACCATGAGTCCATGTCGGCGGTATTTATGTCGGTTTTGAAGAAAATTGTCATGGTGTTGTATAGAGACACTATTACCCCTCTCCTCATCCCTACGCTGTACTGTACTGGCAAGAGCTGCCGAATATATCCTGTGTTGAAGGCAGCGGAGGGAGGGCTGAACGTCCCCACCCTCAAAGCCCAGCATGCAGGCAGCCTTGGCAAGACTGTCTACCGTGTCATTCCCAGCAAGCCCAATATGGGAAGGCATCCATACGAAGGACAAGACAAGTGAGGCATTGTGGGCAGCTGCGAGTTGACACAATATGTCCCACACAACACGGCCACATCTGGGCCTCGGAGATGAGAGCGCTTGAAGAGCAGGTTTAGAGTCACTGATTATTAACCCATTCATATTTCTTCGAACAAGTAGAATTACTGCATCCAGAATGCCATGGAGTTCACAGAAGGTGGAGCTGGATGAGTCTGGCAGCCTGCGGCCACGCCAACCACCCTCTACAGGAGGCACCATAGTGGGGGAAAACATGGCACATGCTGCACTCCCATCTGCTTGCACTGAACCATCAACATAGATATGGTGTCCGGCAGGAACTGACACTGATACATTGGCTATGGTCTCCAGGACTAACTGCTTTTGTAGAAGGGGATGGGCATCTTTAGAGGTTGGTGTAAAAGTGACAGCAGGAATGGGAACCTGCCATGGTGGCAGTTCTTGGACAGCTGCTTGCTCAGGCACATTGATATCAAGGCCACGAAGGTTGTCACACACTGCCTTGACTAGATTGCGGCCTCCTGGTCGAAGTTGGGGATTGGGTGTGTCTTGGTCAAGTGATGTTCTGATGACAGCAGAGAAGTGAGGGGTATATTGTGGAGAGTAGAGACATTTAACAGAGAAGAATGTCACATTGGCATAGATCCTCTCTACTAGTGGAGGCAAGTTGAGTTCGGTCTGCATGTTGACTATTCGAGTGGAGGGAGGACAACCCAGAATAAATCTCATAACTCTATTTTGGAATTTTTCAAGAGGATCTAGTGCTTTCCTGGGTAGTTGAATAAGGGCAGGAGACAGGTAGTCAACAACTGACCTAAGGAAGAGGGTGTAGAGGATTTTTGCCACTGGGATAGATATACCTGTGGCCTTGGTTGCAAGCCACTTGATGGGGGCAAAGCGAGGCTCCAGTCGGTCCAGGAGGCTCTTCACAAAGGGGTGAATTCGTTGTCGAGCAGGTATGGCTGGGGTGATCCTGACTGGTGCACCAAGGTAAGTGTACTGTGTGCAGTGAGGTATAACATTCCCACCCATCGTGAATACTGGCAAGGCTCTGAGGTTGCGGGCTGAGAAAATCCTGCTTTTTTCCGGCGAGAGAATAAGGGCACATGAGGTAGAGGATACGTAGAAGTCTTGAAGAACACGTTGAAGGTCCTGAGGAGAAGTAGAATGGATACAGATGTCATCAGCATAACAGGTGATAGTGGTTCCAGGATTGGCAGGGAGGGGAGAGAGAAGACGGTGCATGAGAATATTGAAAAGAAATGGACTTAATACACCCCCCTGAGGAGTACCGAGATCAAATTTTTCAAAGGAGCTACATGCACCCTTGAAAAGGACACGTGAAGTTCTGTTGCAGAGATAGCCCCTTATCCACTTCAAAAGGTTTCCACCAACACCAAATTCCACGAGCTGATCAAGAATAATTTCCCTGTTGGCTATATCAAATGCACTTTTCAGGTCAAGGAAGGCAACTATACTGGTGGGGGACAGGCGGGTGTAGAGTTCAGCCAGACAGTGATGGGTACTTCGGTGTGGAAGGAAACCATACAGATGAGGAGAAAGCTTCTCTTGTAGACGGTACATTAGACGGGTTAGTAGAGTACGTTCAAATACTTTACTAAAACATGAAGTGAGGGATATAGGCCTGAATTTATCAGTTCCAGGCTTTGGTATAGGAACAATTGTGCTTGATGTCCAGGCAGCAGGTACATGTCCATGGCGGTAGCAGAGATTAAAAAGGAGTAGAAGAGGGTTTCCAGGAACCTTTTGTAGGAGTCTAAGCACTTGATAAGTAATGCCGTCATCTCCCGGAGCAGTGTTTTGGTTTCCAGAAGCGGCACGCTGCAGTTCATCCTCAGTGATTGGCTCATCGTCCTCGTCTGATACCAATAATGCAGCAATCAGCCGAAGGTTGCGAACATTCTGTTGGGAAGAGAGGGCTTCTTGGATGTGCACAGGGAGATTGCAAGTCTGTGACTGAGCTGACCAAGTAGTGATGAGGTTCTGAGCATATTCATATGGACTATGATGAAGTGCACAAGTGGGTTTTTTCTTGACAACCCTTTTAATAAGATGCCACATAGTTCCAACGCTGGTCTGATGGTTAATGTTGTCCGTAAATTTCTGCCATGACTCAGTGTAGACACACTTCTGAAGTGCAACTAGATTATCCCTTGCCTGCTGATATTGATGCAGATGATTTGGTGTAGGTTGCCTCTGAAAGGTATGGCCAGCATCCGAAGCAGTCCTCTCTGCTTGGATGATTCGATGATCTAACGTCCAAGCATGGGCAACAGGCTGATGTTTAATGTGAGGTCTGATAACATAAAGAGTATAAAAGTCATGGGTAGCTTTTACCAGGGAATTATATAGGTTTTCAGGACAATGTATGTCAAAGGTAGGTAAGAGATAGGAGATGTACGAGACATAAGTGGGACAGTACTTGGGAGGAATGGATATGCGGGTACGTTGATGAGGGTTTATGGGATGGGTCTGTATGGAGTACTCTAGACTCAGAGCAACATGATCCGAGAAAAGAGAGGGAACAGAGTGACAAGAGACACGTGATGCCACAAGTCCAGATGTAAGGATATGATCAATAGTGCCCCCTCGAGTGTGTGTGGCCCCACCTGTATCCCAGCGAGTCAAATGATAATGGTGGATGTAGTTGAGCAGAGGCAGGCCACTACGGTTGGGAGTTGGGGAGGCATCACCAAGGGCCGGATGCCGAGCATTAAAATCCCCCATGTAGATCATCCCACGATCTGTAGGTGTAGGGAGCGCTGGGAGGTTAATTAAGCCAGGGGCAGAGTAGACGTTACATAATTGAATGCTACCAGCACCTATTTTTATCTCAAATAGTTGGAAGGTCATGGTATCATTTGTTGAACAGCGGAGGAGTTGATGAGGCACAGAAGAGTGGATGTAGGTAACGAGACCATTCCTGACATAATGTATGTATGAGACATAACCAGAGAGTGATGGAGCCTCATCACCTGGCTGGGCACCGCCTGGAAAGGCTTCCTGACTAAATATGACTTGTGGGTGGTGGCGATAAACATATGTTCTGAGTGTAGTGAGTTTGGAATAGTGTCTGATTCCAAAGGCATTCCATGATATGACGTGGAGTTGCATGGAACTAGCGAAGTTTGCCCTTGGGTCTGCGAGGGACAGATGAGGTTGTAGTCAAGTCATGGAGGATACACTGCCAGACGATGTGCCAGGTGTAGGAGGCTGGGCTGGCACCAGACCAATAACTCTCTCAAGCTGGGAAGCGACAACATCAAGTCTCTCAGTGAGGGATGCGACAGAGGCGATGACAACTTGTTGTGCCTCAACTAAAGTGTCGAGTCTGCTTGTGGTGGTGGCTTGCTGACTGATCAGGCTGTCAAAGCGAGCATCTATGGTATCAAACCGTGCCGTCAGTGCTGTGCAGCGTGATTCCAAAGCAGCAACAGCCTTACGAAGAGCTACTATTTCAGCTGATTCAGTAGGACGTGAAGAGGGGGTCAGTTGGTGTTGTGGTGGTGGTGGCGGCGGCGGAGGTGCAACTAGGTGACGTGGAACAGTGCGTGACCGTCTTGCACAACCATGCCAAACATTAACTCCCACCTCACCACATCGTGGACACTTCCACTGTGAGGCGTCTGGCGGAGGTGAGGGTTCAGACGTGGAGGTGGAAGCATCGGTGACAGGTGTTCGGTATGGGCAGGAACGTGTGGAATGAGCAGCAGCACACCAAGCACACTTTGCTGAGGCAGAACAGTATCGTGAGATATGGCCAATACCCCAACAATTGAAACATGAAGGTTGATCATCTTTCATCCTACGTAGCTCACAGGGAGGGAGGCAAGGAAGGAAGGAGAATTCATGTACAGATGGTGGTGGTTCGAGTTGACTCCATGTGATTACTATGCGGCTGATTGGGTTTCCGTTTTGATTAAATCTACGTGCAGCGTATACACCAGGGAGTTCTTTTGCTAGGGAAGGGTCAGCATTTATAGGGTAGCGGGTCACAAGATATGTAGGGAACTTGCGGGGTCTGTCGGTTGAGTCCTGAATAACAAGGTTTACAGACAAAAACTCACCACCCATCACCCTGTTAATTATATCCTGTCGATTTCTTGAGATATAAACAAACCTCGATGTGACAGCAGACATCTTAACCTCTGCCAGTTCCCGATCCATTGTGAAGGCTTTGTTTACTTCAGTCAGCCAACGAAGTTTTATGTCACTTGTTAAGTTTTCTCTAAAAGCCAGCTTGATGTAGTCATCACGGGGAGCAAAGGCTGGGGCAGCAGATGAAGATACCGAGGGTACAGGCAGAGAAAGCTTGCGTGGTAGAGTTATATCAGTGTCTTGTCGAGTGGGAAGTTCGTTACACTTAGTTAATTTCGCTGCAGGAGACTGTGGTTCACTGCTGGTGTCCGACCCATAATCCTTTGGGCGTTTCGTGGAGGTGGGGGCAGTAACAGACTGGAACTCATGTCGAGCTGATGGTTTGAGTGGTGGCCAGTGTTCCATAGCTTGTTCCTCGGTGTCAGACAAGAGTGGGTCATGCTCAACCTCAGCGATAGCAGCTGGTCCTGAGTAATCCATTGTGGCGTTGACAACACTGCCTCTCCACGCCAGGGTAGTGACGTCACACACGCACTGTGCATGCGCGGACTGGGCCGCCACCGAACATGAAGCCTTTGCCAGAGAGTCTGAGTTTTAAACCTAACTACAGACTAAGTCCAAAACACTATATACCCAATGATGGGACTATAATGATCACTGTGTCTTACTTCAAAGTATGTTAAACGGCGAAGGGTGAAACATCGCTAGAGCTCTCAGACATCTGAAAGAAATGTAGAGCTCACTTCCAGGTTGTTTACATACACAGCAGTGTTGCCAGACCAGAGAGAGAGAGAGAGAGAGAGAGAGATGTATGTGTGTGTATAAGAGAGAGAGAGAGAGAGAGAGAGAGAGAGAGAGAGAGAGAATGTATGTGTGTATGTATGTTTGAAAGAGAGAG
Source organism: Petrolisthes manimaculis (assembly GCA_034508575.1). Taxonomy (NCBI): domain Eukaryota; kingdom Metazoa; phylum Arthropoda; class Malacostraca; order Decapoda; family Porcellanidae; genus Petrolisthes; species Petrolisthes manimaculis. Next base: position 1,299,157 of record JAWZYT010000092.1, on the reverse strand, counting down.
AGATGTTAACACTGCAACTCAGGCGCTGATTGGCTCAGACAGCCAGCTCGAGCTCTGATTGGCTCTAATTTTCCCTATGAAGTGTACTCTTCCAGACTTGACTAATATGCGTCCGGTGATGATCCTACATGTGGTTTTGTCAATAAATTTGATCTAATTATTTGTATGTAAACTTATTAGGAGGGTGGGATGAGTCCATTATACGGTGTAGATGCTGGTCCCCCACAGAAACCATGCCAGCTTTTCAACCGCAAAAATTATCCATGACGCAAGTACATGGCATTGTAACAGCCACAATTAAATAGCAAGGCCTGGGATTCGAACCTGGGATCTCTCTCTCTCTTTCTATCTATCTATCTATCTATATCTATCTATCTATCTCTATCTATATCTATCTATCAATATCTATAATATAGATATTGATAGATAGATATTGATATATATATATATATATATATATATATATATATATATATATATATATATATATAGAGAGAGAGAGAGAGAGAGAGAGAGAGAGAGAGAGAGAGAGAGAGAGAGAGAGACTGTGTGTGAGAGATAGCTAGATAGCTAGATTGTGTGAGAGAGAGACTGTGTGTGAGAGAGATTTTATCTATCTATCAATATCTATATCTATCTCTCTATGTATATCTATCTATATCTATCTATATTATCTCTATCTATCTATCTATTTATCTATCTCTCTATATATCTATCTCTATATCTATCTATCTATCTATCTATCTATCTATCTATCTATCCTTCTCTCTATATATCTCTTTATCCATCTCTCTATCTATCTCTCTATCTATATCCTATTCCTGTACCCACCCGACCCCCCTGTGCATGAGAGAGAGAGAGAGAGAGAGAGAGAGAGAGAGAGAGGAAGGGTAGGTGTGTGTCCGTATTTGTATGTTTAGAGAGAGAGAGAGTGTGTGTGTGTGTTTTTGTGTAGGAAGGAGAGAAAGAGTGTGTGTGTGTATTTGTGTAGGAAGGAGAAAGAGAGAGTATGTGTGTGTGTGTGTGTGTATGAGAGAGAGGGAGGGAAAGAGAGAGAGCGTGTGGGAGAGAGAGAGAGAGAGAGCCTGTGTGTGCATGTAGGGGAGAGAGAGAGAGAGAGAGAGAGAGAGAGAGAGAGAGAGAGAGTGCATTGGGAGGGTCTAGCCCAGCTGGCAGTATGTATGGGCTTGTCCCCCTTACGCGGCCGGATGCTACATTTAGGCGGGGTTCTCACCAGTACGTTTGCAGTCCGTTTGCACGTAGCCCGTTCATGTTGATGACGTCACGAACACAACGTCCAGACGGACACAGATGAGTTGAGCAACGTTTCCCGCCCGTTTCTTCACATCAACAACAAGCGACCATGGCCGAGTTTTTACCGGAAATGGACGAGGATTTACTAAAGGCATAAAATAATAACCAATAAACTAGATACCATATCAGCCTATTAAAAATGCAGATATTTTCTAGTACTTTAAATTACAACATATATATATATATGCATTTACATTACAAATATTATTTAGAATCATGGATGATATCAAATAATTTTTTAATTCAATCATTTTGTTGTACCTGGTCTTCAACTTTTAATAATTGTGTTTTGATGTAGTGAGCAGCTACAACTGTTGTTTTGGCTGGTAGGCTGTTTGTTTATCCAGCCCCAGAGTGTGGTGTTGCCAAGCCTACAGTTCCAATGTACATTCTTATTAATCGTACATAAATTGACGAACTATACACAAATATATTATGATTATTATTTTATTTACATAAAATCGTATCATTTTGCGAACAAATAAGTTTAATTCATATTATTTTCATATGTTGAGGAGTCAACAACATTATAAACGGACAACACCGCCAACGTTGCTACCCAAAAAGATGAATTCAGTTCATCCTCAACGTTGGACGTGGTCCGTCTCCGTGAGGTCGCGACGCGCACCGCATTCCCACTGTTTGGGCACATACACGGACGTTCGTGACGTCATCAACGTGAACGGACTCCGTACAAACGGACTGCAAACGTATTGGTGAGAACCCCACCTTAGTCTGTTTTCTTTGTTGTCATGAGTGTTGCCACTTCGAGCGCGAATATCTCAGAAGTAGGTGCATGTGGGTTATCCCCCTTTCGCGAAAGGGGCCATATATTCAGTGTAGCCCCCCCGTACATAATGCGTGGTCATCGATTTAAGATCTTACATACTCATTGTTCACTGGAATCTAGGAGAAGATTTTTTTCCATGAGATGTGTTAGCCTGTGGAACTCCCTTCCAGATGAAGTAGTGTCACTTGCCTCCATACAGGCCTTTAAATCTGCTCTCCATGATTTTCTGGGTCCTCTCCTTTATCAATTTGCCGAGTAACCTCATCCCCTCTTTTCCTGTTTGTTTTCAACCAGCTCTGATCTTTTACTTATCTGAATTCTTCTTTCTTTACTCCTTATTACTAACACTTAACCCGTTAAATCAAATTGAAGGTACACAACTCAGTCTTTTTTACCTTGGTTATTCACAAATAGTCTGTTCCCCCTTGTTCGACTGGCGTACATTTGGACACAGGAATTTGTGGTACAGTCCAAGTGAAAGATAGACAATTTCTCCTAATATCAAGTTCCTTAGTGCCACACAGGAGACACCAGGGGCAGAAGTCAGTATTGAGGATGGTAATCAAAAGCAAGTACCTGATAATAGACACTGGTTACTCAAATGGGACAAGTATCTTTCACCTGGGCTGTACCACCAATTCCTGTGTCCAACTGTACCTGCAGAGTAGTGCTATTCCCTTTATACCCTAGTAGGTCTACTATCTCTTCCATGCCCATTGAACCAAGTAAAAGGGGTAGCCAACCAAGAGAGTTAACCAAGGTGAGTACAACACAACTATAACTAATATAACCCAAACATAACCACTATAATGTAACTATAACTACTACAACACAACTATAAACACTATAACATTACTATAACTACTATAACGTAACTACAACGCAACTATAACCACTATTAAGGGGGTGTGAGAGTAGGAGACAGGCTTGGGTTTTTTTGGGGGGGTGCGGGAGTATAGACACAGGCTTGTGGGGGTTAGGGGGGTTGCGGGAATAGGGGACAAGCTTTCTACCCCTCCCCCCCACCCACCCCAAGCCTTTCCCCCTACTCCCGCACCCCCCAACCACAAACCTGTCCCCTAATTCCCACCACCCCTTAAACTCACTATAACTGGTATAAACGAACTACCATAAGTACTATGGGTGACGAGACTTTTTTTTTTTTTAATTAATTGCGCCGTAGCATCAATCAAGAGGCATGCAACTATACCTACAAGTAGACAGAATCAATGAGAATCAAATTAATACACACACACACACACACATATCTTGAAAACATAGCAGAATGAAGTACAAGCACGCAGACAAATAATTGCATTATGACCTACTTAAATCCACCAAATCGAGGGTGGCGTACCAGAAGCTCCTCCAAAACCTGATGATTCAGCAGGTGTCGACACAATCCACATCAAGTGGCAGGCCCTGGGGCAATAAGTGTCGGGCAGTAGGGCAGGCCAGGCAGTAGTGCTCTATGGTGTTGGCACGAGGCGCTCGACACAAGCGACACTCAGTGAAGGGAGGCTCACCCTGCATCCCAGCAACCTGCCATGGTGGCCGGTAGCCAAGCCTCAAACGAGCAGACTCTACATTGTGCCTTCGAACCATGAGGTCTCAACGATGGTAGGAATATTTGTGACAGCAGACAGATCCCTGCGTCGCCGTACAGGAAGGAGAGCAGTGGAGCAGACTCTAGAAAGGGAACATGTCAGGGAGAGAGGACGTCCAACACCACGAGGAGGCATAAGACAGGCTTCCTTTGTGAGTCTGTCAACTGTAACATTGTGACATAAACCTACATGGGATGGTACCCACAAGAATTTGATAGTCAAGTTATGATGACGTAATAAGACAAGAACGACAAAATCTGCTGAATAACAGAAGAATTTGTGGGCTGAACACTAGTGAGAGAATGAAGGGCAGGTTTAGATTCACAATAAATGGCAGCATTCACTCCACGTACACAAACAAGACTAACAGCATCCAGAATAGCATACAATTCACACAATGGTGACTCCATATCAGGTGAAAAAACGGCACAACCCGCTGCACCATCCATTTGCAATGAGCCATCAGTGTAGAGGCAGTATGGATCTGTGATGGAGGACGTCATTTGTTTCTATGTGTTCCAGAGCCAACTGCCGCTGTAGGGAAGGCAGTTCCGTCTTGGAAGTAGGTGTAAAGCTCACATCAGGTATTGGTAGCATCCACGGAGGGGGCCCTGGGGGGATGTCTGCAACCATTATATCTATATTAAGACTACGGAGCATAGAGGAAACAGATCTTAGAAGAGTACGTCCAGCAGGCAGTATGAGAGGGACCGGGTAGTTTGGTCGAAGAGAAGTTCTGACTAACTGAGAGTAATGGGGTGAAAGATGTGGGAAATGGAGGCACTTGGCAGTAAAGCAAGTAACATTAGAATGAATTCTCTCCACTAATGGGGGAAGACACAACTCACAATGCATGTTCACTATTCTGGTCGACAATGGACAGCCGAGAATTATCCTCATTGCTCTATTCTGACATTTTTCTAAAGTTTCAAGAGTAGCCCTGGGAAGTTGAATTAGAGCAGGGGAGAGGTAATCAACAACTGAACGGATAAAAGCAATATAGATGGTCCTGGCTACTGGGATGGAGATATCTGAGGAGTTGTTAGAGAGCCATTGAAGTGATGTAAGTCGGCGCTGGAGACGACCCAATATGTCCTGAACAATAGGATGGTCTTGAGATTTGGCAGGAACAATTGGCCAAATATTGACTGGCGCACCCAGGTAACGGTACTGGGATTCTACTCTTATCTGGTGAGGCAATAATACCACAGTGAGAGAAGGCCACAGAGAAGGAATCAAGAAACCGCTGGAGATCCCTTGGTGAGGTAGAATGAACACAGATATCATCAGCATAGCACGTAATTATAGTACCAGGAATGTCAGGAAGAGAAGTGAGCAGCCGATGCATCAAAATACTATATAACAATGGGCTGAGAACACCCCCTTGAGGCGTACCAAGATAAAAACTACGTAAAGGTCTGAGCGCACCACTGAAAAACACACGGGAGGTCCTGTTACTGAGGTAGCCCCGAATCCACCGTAATAGATTACCCCTTATATCAAAGTCAACCAGTTGATCCAAAATGACGTCTCTATTAGCAACATCAAAGGCATTTCGAAGGTCAATGAAGGTCACCACACTGTCCCTGGAAAGGCGAGAGTACAGGTCGACTAGGCAGTGGTGTGTGCTCCGCTGGGGAAGGAAACCAAACTGCCATGGAGAAAGACGATCCTGCAGTCTATACATGAGACGATTAAGTAAGATTCTCTCCATAACCTTACAAAAACAGGAAGTAAGGAAAATTGGCCTGAACTTCGCACTGCCTGGCTTAGAGATGGGTATTATTGTGCTGCTGGTCCAGGCTCGTGGTACACAACCATTACGAAGACAAAGATTGTACAGTTGAAGTAAGGGGTTCCCAGGAACTGTTGAAGTAGGCGCAGCACAGCATAAATAATACCATCATCATCAGGGGAAGAAGCTTTACCCTGGGAGAGAGCACAGCGCAACTCCTCAGTTATCTGCTCTGCATCATCATCATCATCTTGCAACAGAGCAGACATTAGACGTAGCCGAGGCAACTGAAGTTTGTTTTGCAAAAGAGTTTTCACAATGTCCACTGTTTGTTCCCAAGTCTCATCATCACGTTCCTGGACCCCGCTGATCCTCAGGTTATTACGGCGGTTATAATCTTTTTGGTAATTAAACCTCTTCTCCAAAGAAACAACCTGATCACTAAGTTTCGTTTCGGACCACAAGATCCGAGATTCGTTTTTTTTCCCTCTTCTTTTTCCTTGTTTACCTCCATTATTTCCTTCTTTAAAACGTCTATTTCCTTTTGACTATATTCAAGGCTCTTTATTACTTCAGTTATTTTATTTTCCAGGCTTGCATCTCTGGAGTTGAACTGTTTCACAATGATATCAATAGAGTCCTTGTACGCCGTCTGCTGTGCTTCAAGTAGAGTTTTTAGGACTACTGGATCCATTTTCAAAAAATCACTTATTCACTTTGCAGCCTGAGCCGTATATATCTTGTCTGATTTCAGAGTAATATATAATTCACCTGATTGATTTTACTCAATTTGGCGTGTGATTGAGGGTGAAAGTCAGAGCCACCCTTCACACGTCCTCACTGAGTGGTGTCTCACTGCTGTAGTGGTAGTAGTGGTAGTACTGGTGGTAGTAATAATAATGTATGTGTGTGTGTGTATATATTTATGTCTATGTGTGTATGTGTGTGTGTGTGTGTGTGTATGTGTGTGTGTGTGTGTGTGTGTGTGTGTGTGTGTGTGTGTGTGTGTGTATACTGTATGTGTGTGTGTATGTATATATGTATGTATGAGTGTGTGTGCATATATATTTAAGTATATATGTATGTCTGTGTGTGTATGTATGTATGTATGTATGTGTGTGAGTACATGTGGTTCAAGTACATGAAATTGTGTACTTAAGGGGGTGCGGGAGTAGGAGGCAAGCTTGGGGGGGTTAGGGGGTTTCGGGGAC